>QXTE01000046.1:6025355-6308285 GCA_003942145.1 Platysternon megacephalum
TGACCATTTATACCTACCCTTTGTTTCCTATCTTTTAACCAGTTACCAATTCATGAGAGCACCTTCCCTCTTATCTTGTGGCAGCTTACTTTGCGTAAGAGCCTTTGCTGAGGGACCTTGTCAAAGGCTTTCTGAAAATCTAAGTACACTATATCCACTGGATCCCCTTGGTCCACATGCTTGTTGACCCCCTCAAAGAATTCTAATAGATTGGTGAGGCATGATTTCCCTTTACTAAAACCATGTTGACTCTTCCTCAACAAATTATGTTCATCTATATGTCTGACAATATTGTTCTTTATTATAGTTTCAACCAGTTTGCCCGGTACTGAAGTCAGGCTTACAGGGCTCTGGAGCCCTTTTTAAAAATTGGCATCACATTAGCTATCCTTCAGTCATCTGGTACAGAAGCTGATTTAAATGATAGGTTATAGACTATAGTTAGTAGCTCTGCAATTTCACATTTGAGTTCCTTCAGAACTCTTGGGTGAATACCATCTGGTCCTGGTGACTTATTGCTGTTTAATTTATGAATTTGTTTCAAAACTTCCTCTAATGATACCTCAATCTGGGACAGTTCCTCAGATCTGTCACCTAAAAAGAATGGCTCAGGTTTGGGAATCTCCCTCACATCCTCAGCCGTGAAGACCGATGCAAATAATTCATTTGGTTTCTCCGCAATGGCTTTATTGTCCTTGAGTGCTCTTTAGCACCTCGATCGTCCAGTGGCCGAACTGGTGGTTTAGCAGGCTTCCTGCTTCTGATGTACTTAAAAAAAAATTTGCTATTACTTTTTGAGTCCTCAAATTCTTTTTTTGGCCTTCCTAATTGTATTTTTACACTTCATTTGCCAATGTTTATGCTCCTTTCTATTTTCCTCACTAGGATTTAACTTCCACTTTTTAAAGGATGCCTTTTTGCCTCACTGCTTCTTTTACTTTGTTGTTAGCCACGGTGGCTCTTTTTTGGTTCTCTTACTATGTTTTTTAATTTGGGATATACATTTAATTTGAGCCTCTATTATGGTGTCTTTAAAAAGTTTCCACGCAGCTTGCAGAGATTTCACTTTTAGCACTGTATCCTTTAATTTCTGTTTAACTAATCTCCTCGTTTTTGTGTAGTTCCCCTTTCTGAAATGAAATGCTACAGTGTTGGGCTGCTGTGGTGTTTTTCCTGCCACAGAGATAGTGACCATAATATAATTAAATTTAATATTACCAAGTGGTCCAGGTATATTCACCTCTTGGACCAGATCCTGTGCTCCACTTTGGACTAAATCAAGAATTGCCTCTCCTCTAGTGGATTCCAGAACCAGCTGCTCCAAGAAGCAGTCATTTAAGTCATATGGGAATAATTGAAATCTCCCATTATTATTTTGAGTTTTTATTTATATATTATTGAGTTTTTTATTTTAATAGCCTCTCTAATCTCCCTGGGCATTTCACAGTCACTATCACCATCGTGGTCAGTAATATATCCCTACCGCTATATTCTTATTATTAGAGCATGGAATTTCTACCCACAGAGATCCTATGGTACAGTTTGATTCATTTACAATTTTTACTTCATTTGATTCTACGCTTTCTTTCACATATAATGACACTCCCCCACCAGCACGAACTGTTCTGTCCTTCCGATATATTTTGTACCCTGGTATTACTGTGTCCAAGTGATTATCCTCATACTACCAAGTTTTTGTGATGCCTATTATATCAATATCCTCATTTAATACGAGGCACTCTAGTTCACCCATTTTATTATTTAGACTTCTAGCATTGGTATATAAGCACTTTAAAAACTTGTCTCCTTTAGCTGTCTGCCATTACATGATGTAATTGAATGGGACTCTTTTTTATTTGACTGTTTCTGATCAGACCCTGCCTGTATTTTATCATTTTCCATCCTCTCGTCCTCACTAGGACATAGAGATTTTCTATTAATAGATCCTCCCGTAAGGGATGTCCGAACCACTTGCTCCTCTGCACCTGTCAGCTTTCCCCTAGCCCTTAGTTTAAAAACTGTTCTACGACCTTTTTAATATCGTAGAACAGTGCTCCAGGTTGGGAGACAGGGAATTTTGCAGCAGTTTGGGGGAAGTATTAAACAAATGAAAGTTTAGGGTTTTATTTAATTAAATTTGAAAATGAATAATAGAATCAGTAGAGTCCTTTGTGCTTATATATATTGCTATTATGTTCACTTTATTTTACTCTTGCCCCCCTAAATTTCCAGTTTACTTTGTGCTGGGGACTGCTCTATTAACACCTAATTATGTTGCAGAAGCTAAAGGTTTTGATGGATGGGGTTTAGGCGGTGTAGGAGAGGTTTAGGATATTGATATGTTCACATCACTGAGGAGGGTTTTTAGCTTCTATGTTCTTGCTTAGGGCATTACTCAGTCATTGCTTGGCAGAGAGATCCACTAAATGTTGTTCATTCCAGGGGAGCATCACAACTGCCCTATTCTGTCACCAGCATTATAAATATTAAAGACTTCCCCAGCGCTAAACACAGGCAGAAAGCTAGAGCTGCTTTAGGAGTCACTCTGCTTGTATACACTCAGGTTCCTGCCATTTAGGGTGACCATATAGAAAGTGTGAAAAATCGGGACGGAAGTGGGGGGTAATAGGCGCCTATATAAGAAAAAGCCCCCAATATCGGGACTGTCCCTATAAGATCGGGACATCTGGACCCCATGTGCTCAAACCCGGTGACGGCTAAAACATCAGGTACTGAGAAGGGATTATCACGAGTAGGATGGCTCCAGCAGAGAGAGAAGCTCATTTGGGCATACACAGAAATATCATTGAATAAAATTTCTGTTTTTTGACATTTAAAATCTCTTCCCTCAAATATGATTTGTTTCTATTAACTAAAATGTTAGTTATATAAAGTGAGTCAGAGGCCTAATCTTCATGTGTGGGTGCCTAGAAGGAGGCACCTGATTAAATGTTTCCTGATTTTCAGAGATGCTGGGCACACACAACTCCCACAAAAGCCAATGAGAGTTGAAGGCACTTGTTACCTCAGAAAATCAGATGTTTAGTTAGGTGCCTAACTATAGAATTAAATGCCTACCTTTGGGTACCCAACTTTGAAAACAAGACTCTGAGCTACAACAGCAGCTATAGCTGTATCCTGCCCTCGATCCCTGGTGGAATTCCTGTTTGTCTGTGACATTTGCCTGGTAATATGGATGGCTGTTAGAAGTAAATACTTGGCACCTAAATATTTAACTTGCAATAATAAGGATATTCTTGCCATAACAGTAAAAACACACATGCATCTATCTTATCTACTTATCTGTCTATTCTCTGGTTAATTGTGAGTGGGAGAAGGGATTTCACATGGATATATATTGCCTTCACCCACTGATCACTGTTTCTTCTGGGTGATTAGCAAAGCAGGATGTGTACCTCCCAACAGCTTTGTGTTTTGTCATAAAGCAAAGAGGATATTGTTTTCAGCATTTATGGATACTGTCCCTAATTAATCTCCATATCTAACTTGGCCTGCCTCGCCATCAACTCAATACCACCCGCTAAGGGAAATTGAGTGTTACAAAAATGTCTTTTCTTTTTAGTAAAAAAACCCCAAGAAATCCTCTATCATACTTAGACTAAAATGCTTGCTGAGAGCCCTGTACTGTGCATTGTCGATGTAGTCTGTGTTGCAGCTCAGATTTGCTAGCATTACACATTTTTTCTAGATCCCTTCCTCTTGGCCACAGTCCAGAGACACAATGTCCTTGTTTAGCATTTTGATGTGGGGAAACACTGATAATTAAAGCAGGTTTCAAGCCATGAGCTGATTTGTAAGCAGCAACTTGCTCCAGGATGTGTGTTGTCAGTCGATAAATACACAGCTTGTGTGTGCTGAGCCACAGTGTGTCTTGTGCCTGATTATGCACAGTGTGTGTGTGTGTACATGTTGATTGAACCCACACCCTAGGGGGAGTATTGTTTAAAATAAAAAAGTTAATTTCTAGAAGAATGGAGATGTCATTCTGTTCTCCCTTACGCTGGTATAAAACCAATTTACCCACACACTGACTTTAGTGGAGTTCCTCCTTATTTACAATGGTATAATTTAGGGCAGAATCAGGCCCTGGAGTTTTAAGACATGTCCAGGATGTGTGTATATATAAAGTAATGGAATTAAACCTATAGTGTACCAGCATCTGAACAAATAGGTCCTGCAGTGGAAACCTCATTGCCCTCAAGGGTTTGTTGGACTGGGCCCTCAGTTTCCTTAGGCACCAGACTGACTTATGAAGATTGGAGATTTTCTATTTTGCAAATTTAACAAATAAACAAATAAAACCAAAATTAAAACAGATGGATTTGTGGAGCTGTGTTACATGGGGAAAAGTTCCAGCATGTTAGTGTGCAAAATGAGTGAGTGAAAGGGTATGATGTGTCGGTGAGCCTTTTAAAAAAAACAGCGTTGAAGAAATGAACCTATTAAGAGTCTTATTTTTGTAAATGCTGTTCCCAGCCGTGTGTATGTATGTATATTTGTGTGTGTATTTTCAAGAGGTTGCATAGTTCTCTAAGAGGCGTTGCTGTTTATCTCCCTGGATTACATAGGTGCCATGGGATGTAGGCATGCCATTGGATTTTTTAGTGTACTGAAGAGGAAATAATCTCAACAAATCCTGTATAAATGCACCTTTTTCATTCGGCTGTATTTTTTCATTGTACTAGATGTCGCTGGAGTTATTGCTCAAAATTCCTTATACTTAAGAGGTACATATGAGGGTTGGCCTCTTTCCTACTTCTGTTCACCATTTCAGTAGAGCCACTCGTAGCCATATCAAACAGTATGGGGGCAGGGGAGGAGTAAAAGAGATAAAAACAGGGAATATCTTAAACAGAATTTCCTTTTATGCAGGTAATAAATTTAATATACCATCTCAAACATTCAAAATTAATGTCAGTTATTCACAACAACAAAAGAATGGTGGTTTGTTTCCAGCTGTAAGATAAATGGATACACAACAAAAGATCTAGGCCCACTTCACACTCTTCTGCAAAAAAAGAAAAAAAAAGTCACAAAGGGTGAAAACTTACTGAAAAAATCCACAATTTCCCTATTGCCCCATCTCCACTACATGATTCTTTTGTCAGGGCAGGGATGTAAGCCTTGCTCAAGGGACAGGATCTAAGGTTTGTACAACCAGCAGCAGAACCAGCGTTGTCAGACCTTGCAGATTCTCAACCAGGCATGTGCAGTTAACTATATGAAAACAGATTTATACAGACAAAACTGAGTTGATTCTTAGTTGCTGCCCAGATGGGCAAAACCACAAATGGAATGAGCATTGCACTATAGTTCAAATTGGAGCCTAACATTCTGTGTATAATCAAGATGGTACTGCATACTAGTGTCAGTAGGGTAAAGGTGCAGCGCTGAGATGGGGGGACAAAGATCGCTTCAAGCCACTTTTATGCCTTCCATACTCTAGGTTGCTCTGAAGGTCATTGCAGCGCTCAGAGCCTACTTTAATTTACTACAGTCTTAGCAACTGCCTCTAATTTATGGCAGTACTCTAGTCATTCCTGCTTGTGCCTGACATGCCTCTATACCCCTAGTTTTCACCTACCACCCCCTTTTGGAACCCATACAGAGTGTCATCAAACAACTACAACCCATATAATCAGTGGGGACCCCATCCTGAAAAAAGTCTTTCCTGCATCCCCTCTTTTGGCTTCAAACAACCCCCCAGTCTCTCCAAGCTCATCAGCTGAAGCAAGCTCCCTGCAGACCAGGACATATCAACTCAAAGCAGCACCAGACCCTGCCAAAACAGATGCAAAACCTGAAGACATATCTCCACTGCTACAATGATCAACACCCCCCACAACACACCTTTTGAGATTCATGGGTCCTACACATGCTTATCACAACATGTGGTGTACCTCATCCAATGCACTAAATCCCCCAACACCAATTATGTGGGTGAAAACAATCACTGTTCTCTCAAATGAACTCAAAAGGAAAATGATAAAAGATAAAAACACTATATGACCTGTGGGGTGAACACTTTTCACAAAGCCATCTATATCTGACCTCTCAGTCCTCATCCTTAAAGGAAACCTACACAACACTTTCAAAATATGAGCATGTGAGCTTAAATTCATAACTCTGCTAGACCCTAAAAATCATGGTCTTAATAAAAACACTGGATTTATGGCTTATTACAACAGTCTGTAAACGCACTATCCCCCCCCCCCCTTTTTTTTTTTTGTTCTATGGCTACAGGGGTTTTAATGAGCCACTTCACCTTGAATGGTCCCTTAGCACATATTCTAACTACTTATACTAAACCATCTGTTCATTCTTGTATTTAGCTGTGATACTCTGACTACCTTTCCCAGACCTGAGGAAGAGCTCTGTGTAGCTCCAAAGGTTGTCTCTCGCCAACAGAAGTTGGTCCAATAAAAGATAGTACTTCACCCAGCTTGTCTCTCTAATATGCCTCTATTCTGGCATATGCAGCCCTGTGTTGTCCCTGTGCTAGGGAATTCCCTGGGGTTGCTCTGCCCCTTTTATCATATTGCTCCAATTCTTTTTCTCCTGGTTTGCTGCTGTGTCGGCACTTCACTGTTATTTAGGAAACATGGTGGAGTGACTATCCTTTTTTGTCTCTAAAGGGCAGCCATCAGTGGTACTCATCTGTGAACTGATTGTGAGAAAAATGCTGTAGAGACTTTCTGCCAGGCACTCTCTCTCTGAGTCAAGTGCATCCCTTGCACAATGCAGCCTGTGTTCACCTGTCCCCAACTTGCTCCAAGCCCAGCTTTCTGGATGCTGGTGCCAACTTGCAGAGCTGGCCAAGAATTTATACATTTGTGGTATTACAGATATTTCCCCGTATTTATGTTTGCTAAAAGATGTAGAAATAGTTTCTGGTGTCACACAAATATTCTTCTATAGCCTGGACAAGCCTCAAACTTCAGAAGGAAAAAGGCCCAAGTCAAAGTTTTGAACCTGGGCCCAGGATAAGTAGTATTTAATGTAGTCCCATTTTGTGAGAGCTGAAGTATGCACTGAATACTATGGAATGTAAATTTGTATACAGTGATCTAAACCAGATGTCACCATTCCTAACAAAGATAAATACACAGGAGACTGAATTTAATCGGTAGCCAGTCTTTTCATTGTCTTCTGCAAGAGGTTTTTGTAGTACAGGTATAGGTTCCCAAGTCATCAATCTTCTTCTTCTACTTCATAGCTGGTATACAAACTTTGACAATAATGTAATTTAATTAGGCAGTTGGAGAATGAGGTTACATTACAACCAACCAATCAACTGGATGGTATATATGGTTGTTCTTGTTTATTCAGGGTCATTTTTCAGGGCTTGAAAAAAATACTAGTTGCCTACTTTTTAGAAAACTAAACCTATTAGAGCTAACAAAAATGACAGGGTTTCACCAGTGTGGTCCCTGGTAAGAATTCAGAGAATGGATAAGGTTCTACACTATCCCTTCCTACGGTTTCCATTTTTGAGTCATCCTCCTACATGGTTACCTCCAGTGACCCATCTCTACTTTTGCTCAAAGCTTTCTTGAGCAAAAGCACAGTGAAACTCACATAACTCATGTCAGTATTGGGCAGCGGTAAACATTGGAGCAGTCTGAAAACTCAGGAATTCCATACTGTTTCTGTTCATACTAGAATGTTATCTTTGCAATCACAAGGAGTAGAGAACTAAGGAAAATACACCCCAAAACTTAAAATTTTGCATAAATTGATGGCTTACACCCCCCTTGTCTCCAATGAAACACACACACTCACCAGGAAAAGCTTTCTGCTCACCAAATGAACAAGTGGATATTTCAAGCTTTGGTCATTTTATTAAACAGAAGAGTACCTTACTACAAAAGCTGTTGTAAAAGCTTTGTTTCTTTCATACAACAACATTGTCTTGGCAAAGCCTGTTTAGACTTTCATCCTTCTAAAGGTAGATTAATCGATTACCAGTCAATTAATGATATATTGATCTTTGGATGAGATTGTGTTTTTAAAAACAATCAAAAAATTGGTCTATGCTCTTTGTGGTCCATTGTTTTTTTTAACAAGTAGAGGTCTGCCCTGGTGTCAGTGGCCAAAATTTCTTCTCCTCCCTTTCTCCATCCCATTATTGACCATGGTTTGTTGGTGCCCCCAAATCCCAGAGGTAGTTCTGGTTCAGTGGTGCAGTTTTGTCAGCACTTTTTATTTTACATGAGTCTATGGCTGCAGAATTTGCCACTGAATCCATCCCTTGCTGCAGAATTGTGCTCCAAGCTAAAAGCTTTTGTTTTTAAGAAAAAACAAATTTCTAGTTGTGTGGGTGTGAAGAAAAGCTTGAAAATGTGAACCAAGCATGAACTGATGTAGGGTTGTGTTCCTGAGTCTGCAGACAACCTGAAATATTAGCTCTATAGATGTGAACAGCACCACTCATTTCAGTGGGGTGTATACACTGAAGCTAAAAGATAATTTTAATGTCAATATTGTTAAGTCTTTCATTGTTGATTGTTTTAGAAGATTTATCCAGCCAATGTGCTTATGTCTCAAACTCAAGCCACCTCCTATACCTTTCCAAATACAAAAGCCCCAACTCATCCTTATCCAGCTGCAAAAACCTTCAGCTTCTTTCCAGATAGCTTCAGCCATGTAGATGCATGGACAATGTAGCGATTTGCTGTAGAACACTGAAAATGTAGGGAGAGAATGAAATTAATACTACTATTAAAGTAAATAACACAGGGGATACTGCACGGATTGTATGACTGACTTTCAGAGCTAATTCACTACAGTTCACCTTTTTAAATTAAATTAAGCAGCTACAGTTTTTCCTGTGTGCTGTGCCAGAGTAACAGACACTTCACAGACCTTGCTGAAGAATGTCTTGTGTGTGTATTTAAGGCCTGATCCAAAGCCCTTTGAAGTCAATGGAAAGACCCCTTCGATTTCCAGGGACTTTGACTTATACTCCATGCACACAGAACAACTTGCAGAACTGAGGCCTTAGTAAGCAAAAAATGGCACATCTACCATAAAATGTGCTATATCTATCTCTTTGTTGTTGTTGTTGCTTGCACAATAGAAGCACGGAGGTCTGCTATAGATAGAGAACACTACTGAATGTCCAGTTTTTAGCTCTAAGGCACTAGACTGTAAGCAACTATTTCACACATCCCATAGCTATCAGAATGTTCAAGTGCAGCACTCTGGGTGCCTTGCCATGGTACAGTGCCTTAGTACTAAGAGTTTTTCTTCCCTCTTCATTAAAGCAAAATTGCTATATAGCTGAAGCATATTGTGAAATTTGAGTTAGACTTGGGATTCACTGTAAAATATTTTTGTTTGTTGGAAATATTTATTGGGAGGGCAAAAAATAAAAATAAAAATCAGGACTCTTTCTGACTGGGGCCTGGACTCTTTGTGGCTGGATAAATATGGAAAAAGTAGAATGTCATGCTTTGAAATGCACAGTTCGTACAGTCTTACATTGCAATTAATCTACTTTTAAATTGTGTCTAGGCCACAACTGAGTTGGTTTCTCTAGAAACATTTCTTATTAGCATTGATTGGTGCTTTCCTTTTACTTACAGACTACTTTAAACAAAGACAAAGATAATTTTATATTTTCATAGGCACAAAATAATTTTAATTAGCCTGTAAAAATATCATTAGAGCCATAAATAGAATATATTTGAAACCTCTCCTTTAAGGAAAAGTGTTATAGAATTTAATAAGGATTAAGGCCCTCATTCATCAATGCCCTTGAGCACATGCCTATCTTTAGGCAGATAGTAAAACACACACACACACACACACACACACACAGAAAGAGTAAGGCAATTTACAGCAAAACCCTTAGCACAATACATACAGTGTGACCAGGTGTAAAATATTAGTTACTATACAGAATGATAACTGTATTAATTAAAAAGATGTTAACTGCAGGAGCAGGCACAGTGGTTCAATGAAGAAAAGGCCTGATCCTGCAACATGTAAAACTCCTACTGGCTTAACTCTTTAGGATTGGCCCATAAGTCATTACAGGGTAAACATTCCACGAATGATTTCTAAAGGTGGCCTGTATTTAAAAAAAAATTATATGAAGTTACATTTAACAAGGAATGAACATACTTTCATTTTCAATGTGACTAAGTTCACATTGTTGTAACACAGTCCCTCTTAGTGAATCTCATTTCATTATATAGGATTGCGGCAGGCTTTAAGTGTGGAAAAAATAGGTTAATACCTAAGAGGAGGGACTGGAATTAGCTTGACAAATACAGTACTATTATCCAGAGTTCAGTAGTTGTATAGTATTGTTTCCCAGAGCTACATTTTGAGTTCTTTGTTCATTCACATTGTCTGCAATAACTCCATCCTCTTTAAAGCAAACTTTTCTGTACCAAAACATATGGGTGCTTTGCAGGCAAACAAGGGCAGAATTTGGTCCTTTGAGTACACTCTGAGGCTCTGTCTGGACTAGAAAATTGAACCAGTTGGTTAGGACTAGCTCAAGCACAAAAGGTTCATTGTGTCCAATCTTTAATTTAAAACCCATTGCAAATTTGTGTCTCTTGCCCTCATTAGTGCTCTTCTAAACCATTTTGTTTGCAATGCACTCTGACTCCTCCTCTGTCCCACAGGTATCTCACAGTTCCCAGAAGATTTCCCAGAAGCAGTAGATTTCGGGACATTTCAAAAAGCCCATGTTGTAGGTTGGGACAGTGGAGGACTAGTTGAACCATTTCAGCTAGTCCACATCCACACTGGCACTAATGGATCAGACTGAAACAGTTGGAACTACAGTAGTTCTTAAACCTGAAGTGTTTTACCAGCATTCTAGTGGTAAAAGAAGTTCTTGGAATCACAGATTTCTCTAGCATTCACAAGACTTTTCTGCTTAGTCTAATATCCTACTGCTTGATGTGCTAAAAAGACATGTTTTTTAGATTTTGGGCCCATGTACACTGGGACAATTTACTAAACACTTACAAAACTTTGTTCGGTTAAACCAATTTTAAAATTGGTTAGAGCCAAGGTGTAGACCCAGCCTAAAGGGCCTAACCCATTTTGACAGAACCAGTTTTAAGAGTTGAAGTGGTCTTGAGAGCAGTTTAGTAAAAACAGCTCAGGCCACCACAAACTACCTAAAACCAGGTGTACACTGTTGCTCTAACCTGATTTTGAAGTTGATTTAGCTGAGCCAGTTTTTTAAAAGATTGGAAAATTTTCCCAATAATGCTGTCAGTGCATATAAATAACCAAATTGCTGGCTGAATAGTGTTTGGAGTTCTTTGTGTTGTTTTTTTAGGAAACCTGGGATTTTATTTAATAATTGTTTTTTCAGTTCTGACACTTAGTAAGAACAATCTGTTTCATTGCAATTATCTAAACCCGATGTTTGCATGAACCTTGTTCACATGACAATAGGTAGTATATTTGTCTTTTGTCATATGCACACACAGTGTGTACTCAAATTTGTATGTGAAACATTTATGGCTGAATTTCATGAAAAGCCATCCATAATATGGATTTACACAATTCTTCAATTGATGTTCCTTGACCAGTAGATTGGAAAGGTAGAGCTGTTCATAACATAGATATTGAAAAGCCATGTACACTTGGCCTTTTCAGACTTGGGGTCATTGCTTTACCTTTGTTTTATGTAAACATGTATGCACATTTGTCAGAACAGTTTAACCTTTTAGCATCAGGAATACGTGTATATCGAATACATTAGAAATCAGTTTAAGGAGATCCCAACTTCCAGGCATTAAGTTGGTTTCCAACCAGTTAGAATCTCATTTATGTGGAGCTAGCTCTGAACGTATGCACTCTTTGGAATACTTATCAAGATTATTAAAAGTGAAGACATTTTAAAAGTGTAATATACTTATCACTGTTAAGGTCATTTGTCTTTTTGTATTTTTCTCACTGTGATCAGTGAAAATAGTCTAGTCAGTGTCTGTCAGTTTCTCTTTCTGGTTACTATGCACAAATGCTGCAATCTCTGAGTTGCACATAATACAGAGAATAGATGCTTTACAAATAAATAAATAGATAAAACTATTTCCACTGGAATTTGTGTGTGTTTAATTTCTATTTGTTTTAAAGCTCCCCAGGCTGAAGAGTTGTAAAACCTTATTTTGTCACTAAAGTCAGCAGACATGTCTCTGAGCACTCAGAGAGCAAGTAAGCTTAGTAAGAAGGTTGCATTTTTATGAGAGTTTTTCTGGATTAACAATACAAATCCCATTTATTAACAGTCCTGTATATTTCTACATAATTTAGCTGCTCTTAATCTATTGATTGCTGTAGTACAGTTTATTTAACTTTTTACTGCACCACTTTGTGTTCTATTCTCATCCGCTTCATTGCTGCTTCTTCCTTAATCTCCACTCTCCTGATGTATGTGCAAAAATCCTGCTGCTGCATCTAAAGTCTGCTACTTGTAAACACAAATGATCGTGTGCAAATTTAGAAAAATTCCCTTTTGAAACGGTTTCCCCTAGTTTAATCCAAGAAGCAAATTGTTAATTCAAAAAACAAAAGAAAACCCCTCAGACACCTTTTAGAGGTTACAGATGTATAGATGATAAATCTCCTGGGTTGAAAGTTTCTGCATTTGTAGATTCTAATAATGTTATTTAACCTTTCAGATCGGTTTAAAGATCAGAATCCGGGCCCTGACTCTGCAAGCTGCTTAAGTATTCCTGTGCAATGGGCTGCTCATGTTTAGAGTTAGGCATGTGCTTGAGCAGGTTGTTGAACATGGCCCTATTCATGGGATCTTTTTCCATTTTTAAAGTTTAGATTACGAATGTAAAGCCTTGTATTTAAACACAAGACCCCATGCACAGACAGGAAGTCTTGTGGTGATCTTCTCCAAAAACATCACATTTTTCAACAGTGTTCTCCTTTCCTGATTGGCTGAAGGAGGAAAAATTATCTCATATTAGCACTTTTTACAATTATGCCATTTTAATTCACACTTATTGTATTAATTATTGATATGTTATATGTTACTTTTTATTGATTGCATAGAGATTAACTAATGAGTGTGATATATGTAGTCAGACATGCAGTACTATAGACGTCATATGTTTTGCAATTATCTGTATTTTTATAGTTCATGTGTCATAAAAAGTTAAAAAAATTGTTTGTCTATATGTTTGTCTTCTGTCTTCTGCAAATTACATGGCCTTTTATGCATTAATAAATTGTCTTAGACTCTGTTAAATGTTGATGTTGAACACTTGTTCTAAATAGTAATAAAAAAAAAGCAGTGTCATCAATTTTTGTTCAGAAGTCAATAATTACCATGCTAAGATTGTTTGATGTACTGCAGCATGTAGCAGAATTTAAATGAAAAGTAATATCTTTTCAGAAAATTATTATTTATGGCATATTTGTAATTTTCTTTATTAATTATTATTATTATTATTATTACTGCTTCTGGGGGTCTTAGGCAGCTTTAGGATCATCAGTCTATTAAGACTAATCTTCTCTGATGTTAAAAAGGCCCATTCATGCTAATACATATGAAGCATGCTGATTTTAATTTCTCACTGAGATAAGACTGACAGAAAAGGGCACAAGATTACAAACATTGCTTAAGTAATCATTTAGATATCCCCTTCATTGTAAAGACACATGGGAACTTCATATTGCTTCTTGTTCAGTTGTATGTACAAAAAAGTAGGAAGTATTTATTTTTTTAAATGCAGAAATATACTCTTGGAATGAGCAACAGAGAGTCCTGTGGCACCTTTAAGACTAACAGATGTACAGGTCTGTCTCATCTTACGCGCATTTAACATGCGCGATTTCGGCTTTACGCGGTCAGCAAAAGCAAAAAAACAAAAAAAAAGAGAAAAATAGCAATTTATGTACTGTTCCTGTAGTGCGGGCGATTCCGCCCGCCATTACACTCAATGGGATTTTGACTATACGCGGTTTTCGCTTTACGCGCTAACCGCGGAACGTAACCCCAGCGTAAGATGAGACAGACCTGTATTGGAGCATAAGCTTTTGTGGGTGAATACGCACTTCATCAGAATGTTTTGTTTTATCACTTGCTTTGTTTTAGGGTTCTAAAGTAAAAATATTTCACAAACTATTTTGTGTGTCTACTGCCAGCCAGTTGGTGAAAGAAAACACAGAATGCTTTAAAAACACACACACACAATACCAGCTTATAGATGTTTATCATCTTTCTTTTTACTGCTGGACTGGGTGTTGTTTAATGTAGGAGGCAAACTGTAGGAGCTAGAAGTGCTACTTACGAAGGAATATTGTAGTAAACATGACAGAATATGCCATAGTTGTAACTCCTAATTTTCCCCTTTTGTTTTTACTGCAAACACCATTCTTGATGTATGATGAAAGATGGAACACATATATATATATATATATTTGGAGGGGTATATTTTCCCAGTAGATAGGGCACAGGAATGGGAGTCAGGAGACATAGTGCTCGATCCAGTTCCCATTTAAGTCAATTGAAAACCTCACTCTGACATGAATAGCAGTTGGATTGAGCCCGTTTTCTCTTCCTGGCTCTGCCACTGACTCACTTTGCGGCCTTGGCCAACTTAATCCACATCTCTGTTTTTGTTTCTCCCTCTCTAAAATGGGGATAATGATTCATACTTAAGCTTGCAAACTGCTTTGAGATCTAGATTTGAAAAGCACTACAGAAGTGCCAGCTATTATTATTTCAAGTGACCTGAAGCTTTGGGGCCTGAAGCTTTGACAAAGGGAGAGGAAAGGAAGCCATTGCTGTTGAATCAACTTCTATACAGAAATCCAGGCAAGCAGATGGTGTTTGTATACAGGATATGCTATCACAGAGTAACTTTTCTACAACATTCTTCATTTTTAATAATTTCAGACGGGCTAAACTCCGGCTATATTTGGAGCAGCTAAAACAGCTTGTGCCTCTTGGGCCAGATAGCACCAGACACACCACTCTAAGTCTGTTGAAAAGAGCCAAGATGCATATCAAGGTAAAAACAAAAATATCCATCCATACTTTGTTTTCTTTAAAATAGAACCTTCAGGAATATGTATTGGTTGAAAAGGAACATTTTTTTTAACAGTAAATCCACATGTAGTATTTCTGATCTTCCCTATGGCCAGGTCTTTATTAAACACTGTGGTCCGATGTTTGGCTGCGTGTGTTCTTTCAGCATGGTGTCCCAGCTCTGCACAGATAGCGGAGATAGCAGACTTTGATTGAACTGCCCAATAACTACAGACTCAGTTAGTAGCGAAGGAACTTGGTCAGGTTTATTGTTGATGAAGCACGGTATTGGTGTCTTATACTTGCTACAAGTACACTCAGTGCATGTATGCCCGTGACAATGGACGCAGCTCAGTTAGTGATGGGACTTTCCACTATCCCTCTTGGCTGGCCAAAGACACTCCCTCTGAGATAACCTCTTTATACACCAATGCAAACAAGTTATGTATTGCTCCTGTGGCGTATCTAGGTGTCACCCTCTGACATATTTGGGTACCACCAATTGCCTTGTACCTATTGGTTTAATCAAAATATCTCTACCCATCATGCTGTCATCATGACCTTATCTTTAAGATGGGTCAGCGTGTTCCTGTTATCTTTGGGAAATGTACTAGTATCGGGGTGTTCTGGTACCACCCTTTTGGAATGTGTTTGCGTGTATATTCTTGTACCTAGCACTACTTAGGAATATATGTTTCTGCAATATCAGCCCTATTCTTGCCAGATTCTGTGAGCAGGGCCTGCCTCTTGCTCACAACTTAACTTTGCTTTATACCTAGGTTTGCCAAGGCGTCTGGTTTTCGACCGGAATGCCCGGTCGAAAAGGGACCCTGATGGCTCCGGCCAGCACTGCTGACTGGGCCATTAAAAGTCGGGTTGGCGGCGCAGCAGGGCTAAGGCAGACTCCTGCCTGCCCTGGCTCTGCGCAGCTCCCGGAAGGGGCTGGCGTGTCCCTGCGGCCCCCTAGGTGCAGGGGCGGCCAGGGAGGCTCCGTGCGCTGCCCCCGCCTTGAGTGCTGGCTCTGCAGCTCCCATTGACCGGGAACTGCGGCCAGTGGGAACTGCGGGGGTGGTGCTTGCAGGTGTGGGCAGCGCACACTGCGCAGAGCCACTTGGCCACACCTCCGCCTAGGGGCTGAACATGCCGGTTGCTTCCAGGAGCAGTGCAGAGCCAGGGCAGGCAGGGAGCCTGCCTTACCCCACTGCGCTGCCAACCAGGAGCTGCCTGAGGTAAGCACCGCCTGGCAAGAGCCCACACCGTGAACTCCCTGCCCCAGGTCGGAACCCCCTCCCACACTCTAACTCCTTCCCAGACCCTGCACCCACACCCCGACCCCCTACCCCAGCCCTGAGCCCCTTCCCAGAGCCCGCATCCCCTCCCCAACCCCGACCCCAGCCCTGAGCCTCCTCCCACACTCCAAACCCCTCGGCCCTGGCCCCACCTCAGAGCCAACACTCCCAGCTGGAGCTTGCACCCCAACCCCTTGCCCCAGCCCAGAGCCCCCTCCTGCACCCTGAACCCCTAATTTCTGGCCTCACCCCAAAGCCCGCACTCCCCAGCCAGAGCACTCCCCTCCTCCCGCACCCCAGCCCCCTGTCCCAGCCCAGTGAAGGTGGGGGAGAGTGAGCGATGGATGGAGGGGGGCTGGAGTGAGGGGGGGGTGGGGCTTCAGCGAAGGGGCGGGGCAAGGGTGTTTGGTTTTGTGCAATTCGAAAGTTGGCAACCCTATTTATATCAGTAAAGCTTTGACCCCTACTTTAGCCCAGGCCTTTGATACAAGGCCTTATGTCTCAGGCCCTCTTTCTACTACAAATGCTTCAACCTCTGGATCAAGTATTGTTTCATCTAAAGTAACACTTTAAAAATGACTGTGCAGTCCCAAGCATATAAAATGTTGATTTCTGCTCAAACTCTACTGGTTTATACTCTGTCTTATAACCATAATGCACAAGTCAATAATGGCTATTCACTGATTTTTTGAAAGGTTGGGGGCAGGCTGGTATGCTACTGCACTGCTGTTAATGTAAAAGACAACCCTATTCAGGGTTGAAAAACTGATGGAGGGGAAAAGCTTATTGCTATTAGTAATACTATGTGCCCTGTACCTTGACGATTAGATCTTCTAGTGCTTGACAGTTATTAAAAAGAAACTGAAAGATGGCTCCTGCTTTCAAAATATTTTTTATCTGATGTACTAATTGAGTATAACAAAAATTACTTTAAAAAAACTTGTTTTTTTGTGTCCAGTATTGTAGTCATTCAGTTGGTTCATTCTAAAGTTACAGCAAAGTTCACTGTGTAATAAGAAAAGCATTAAAGGGAATATAATACTTTATAGTAAAAAAATTGAAATATGATGGAAGAAGCCTGCAGTCATACAGCATTGTATTAATTATGCAGCTAACAGGAGGGGAACATATACACCTCTACCCCGATACAACGCTGTCCTCGGGAGCCAAAAAATCTTACCGCGTTATAGGTGAAACCGCGTTATATCGAACTTGCTTTGATTCGCCGGAGTGCGCAGCCCCGCACCTCCAGAGCACTGCTTTACCGCGTTATATCCGAATTCGTGTTATATCGGAGTAGAGATGTAGTTCTTGTCAAATATTGTAGATGAAGTTAAGCAAAGCCATCCTTGTTAGTAATAAATATATTAGGGAGATCCTCAGCTGGTGTAAAAAATTGTAGCTCCATTTCCATCAATAAGGCTACACCAGTTTATATCAGCTGAGAATCAGGCCTCTCATAGTTTAGATTAAAGTGAATGAAAGGCCGTGAATGCTCTTTTTGTTGTGGTCTGCAAGTGATACTACCTGTATTGGGCCTCTGTACTACAGAATGCAGAACTACGATTTGCTTTGAATAGTGACAAATTTGTGTGATTAACCATGGAAACATCATTCAGATGCTAGTAAAGCTAGGAATAAATGCCCTTTCCTTGCTTTGTTCCTTGACCACTCTGAACATTACGATTAATCTCCAATTTTTGGAAAGTGAATAGTTTTTCTTTTTAAAGAGTTAAACTGAACCTATTCCTCTTGAATTGCCACTGGATTGCTTCTCTCTAGCAGGTGTAGAGCACTACTTTTCTGAAGACTGGCTGGGCCTGCTATTGTAGCTGCAATGACAGTCACACTAGTGCCTGTCTTCCTTCACTATTGCTAAAATGGCAGAGTCACTTTAGTAGATTTTGAACATTCCATTCCCTTTCCCCAACAGACTGATATTTGCAATGAAGTACTGGATAGAGTTATCAGTCTGACTGTGAATCAAGAGTTAATGTCAAAGTGTTCCTAAGAGCTCAAGTTTGTGGCAGATAAGTAGCAGCTGGAGAATAAGGAAATCTGATCAGTTGGGCTCAGGTAGTTTGATAAATCAACAAGTGTAGGTGGACTAATCTCTTTTCCAATTGGAATGTTGTATGTATCTATGTATAATATATATATATATACAAATAGTGCCTGGCCTTGGACAAGTCTTAATGTGAGGCAAATGTCCAAGATCAACAGTGCACATTATTCCTTCCTTCAAAAGGTCAATACGTCTATTTTATGATGGCTACTCTGAAACAGCAGGATCTTTGGAATTATTCAGGATGGCAATCTGCTGTTTTCTCCACACTTTCACGAAGCACTCTGGTCTAGAAAATCAGGCATAAACAAATTCATATGGTGAGCAAAGAGTCCTTCCAGCAGCCATGGTCCTTCCTAATAAGTCTCTTGAATCTTGGTAATCATGTGAAGGCAGCTAAAGTGGGAGTTTGCTATAGATTCCCTTACTGCTAATTCCTGCATCATTCTGGACCAACTAGCAAAAAGAATAATGTATTTTTGATTGTTAATGGAGTTGGTCTCTGAGGAAAATATATTACATGTACAAGGTCTTGATTTGTGGATATTTTTTGCGAATGATCCCAGACTTCTTTATATTTACTTCCAAGTTAGTGTAGTACCTTCTTCCATTTTTTCCTCCATAAATGATCTTAGGTGACTTGGCAAAAAGGCTTAGTCAAAATCTCAGAAAATAATTGATATTAATAATATAGCCATCTATAGAAGCAACACGGCACAAATGTTGGGGGTGTTTTTCTTTTGTTTTTGCTTTGAGTATTAACTGATCAGTAACTTCTCTTATTAAAACTATAAGGGAAATTTTGGGTAGACACTATAATTATCTTATTGGCTTTTTGTCTATGACATTTGGCTTTACATCCCTATTTCATGACAAATGTATGAACAGTACTTACCAAGGAGAAATTTGGGGGAAAGCAAATAGACCGTACAAATAGAAAATTCACCATTAGCAAACCATTTCTACTGTAATGATATCACAGTATTGCCTAACTAATGAGAACCTTAAGTAGTAAAACTTCTCTGGCCTGTGTTATGCAGGTCAGACAGTGATCAGAATGATCCCTTCTGGCCTTAAAATCTATGATTAAAACCCCTTTTACACCTAAGGAAGCATTACATTCTGACTGAAAACTGGTTCTTACTTGTTATTTTATTCTGTATTAATCTAATATGGTCTGTTTTTCATTTCTTTTTTTAATGATTGGTACAGTGATTTAAGTATTTCCCAGCACTAATGCAACAATAATTGGGTCTTAGTCTGAGAAAGTCTTACCAGTTGCTCAGCAATTTCTAAGTGATATTTTCAAAACATAGGTGTTCTATTACGGGCCAAACTCACTGCTGGCTTCCACAGTTGAAACTACTGAAGTCAGTGGAACTAAGGAAAAGATTTTGGCCCACCATATATGTTTGTATTTTTTAAATATTACATATATATGAGAAACATAGATTGAAATATTTTGAAACAGGTTACTTACATTTTAAAATTGGTATAAGTTAATGATTTAATTATTTATTTTTCACCCCCAAAGAAATTGGAAGAACAGGACCGAAAAGCTCTAAATATCAAAGAACAATTACAGCGGGAGCACCGCTACCTCAAACGTAGATTGGAACAGCTATCCGTACAGGGCATGGAACGTATCCGCACTGACAGTATGGGATCAACAATATCCACTGATTCTGAACAAGGTAATCTAACAAGAGAGGTCTCCTGGTTTATTAAAACTTTGGACCAGCTTCTTCCACCCTTACTCAAATTTAGTAGTATCTTATTCTGCATGCTGTCCCATTGGAATCTGTTCTATTCTGAGTAAAGTCTTATGTCATCAGTGGGACTAATTACAAAGTAAGGTTACTACTTCACATGGGTAATGCAGAATCTAGCTGAGTGTATTTATGATAAATCAGTAATCAATGCAAGTATTAAAAATGAAATTTACTCCAATATGATAGATTGTTGTTAAGAACTTTTGTTGTCTTCTGTATTGCACTTTATAATTTTGTATTAAAAATAAGATTGTTGTAAGTATGTTTATTCTAATATATATTGGTAACATATTAGAAAATGTATTACAGAGTCGATGTATTGTAGTTAATATAATCTCTGACTACATCACATTTTCCAAATGGTGTCGCCCATGGTACTTGAGACTAAGGGCAAGATCCTCAGCTGCTGTAAATCTTCGTGAGTTTATTGAAGTCAATGGACCTATCCTGATTTTCACCAGTTGATACAGCACATGATCTAGTAGCTCATTTAGCAGTTTCTACAAGGGGATGTGAGCAGCACTGTAACAAGGCAGGATTGTAAAGGCAGTAAACCATATAGAAATGCAAGAGTTAGAGTATTGGCAACTATCTTACTGAGTGAATAATAACATAAATTCCTCTGTGCCATGATTTTAATAATACATCGTGGGGACTAATCTTTCCTGATTAGTGAGATGAGTTCCCACTAACATTAATGGAAATTTTACACCTGCATCAAGGATAATATCCCCATGTATATATTTATCTTGTCTATTACTTCTTGTATTACATTTTTTATTTTGACTTGAAGTTATAATGAAGGATATAGTCAGTGTTTATTTTCTTAAAAGGTAATTATGTCCTTTTTGAAGACAGGTCCCAGTCTTGCCAGCTGTGACTTAAGGGTGGCATGTCAAATTTAGCTTTTTTATTTCCTGGTTTTGGTTACTTGCTGTCACAAGTTAAATTTATTACTTCGATAATAGTTTTTGTTTATAAGTAACTGCAGTGCAATTTTCTTTGTCATATGCATGTACCATGCTGGTGCTTTGTACTTGATCCTGCATCTTTCTAAGTCAGCAGTAGTTTTGCCATTGACTTCACTGGGATTAGTATTGAGCTCTTGGAATTAGATGCAGATATCCTTGGTCAGGATGAGTAACACTTTAGTCCAAAAGTGGTCCCATTGAAATGAATGGGACTGTTTGTAAAAGAAGGTGCTACTTGTTGTGAGCAAGAATATCAGAATCTGACTCTTTGTTAGGACATTTCTTCAGATTGCTGCTAAGTCTCTAATACTGCTTGTCTCCTGGTTGTTCCATGTTCTTCCTTCTCTGGATAATAAGCAGAGCTGGTTGAGATTTTTCAAACAAAAAAACTTTAATTGAAAAACAGCCTTTTCTAAACCAGAAATCACCAGAAAAAATGTTTTCAGTTTTTCCAAGGAAGCTGGAAGACAAAAAAATTAGTTTATTTTTTCATTCATCAGTTTACCTTCCACTCCCGTGCCCCTTTTTTCAGTGGCAAAATCGAAAAAGGAAAAAGGGAGAAGGAAAATTTAAAAAATGATTTTTTAATAAAAAATTGAAACTTCAAATAAACAAAACACAGTTCCACTTTGAACTCCGTAGAATGAAAATGACTTCAAAATTTCTGAAAATTTTGGCAAAAATGTCTGTTTTTTGACCAGCTGTAATAATACGTTCAGAGTTTTGTACTGCCACTCAGCATTTGTATTGCATGCATTTTTGACAGTTTTTTTAAATTTAGCATTATATGGTTAGAGTTGTTTTTGTGAAGGATTGGTAAAATGGGCATATCTTCCCTTAAATTATATTGATTAATAGACTGTTTTATTTCTGTGTAAAGCATTATTCAGTCCAGAAAACGCTTGAAAATGTTGTCCAGGATGATATTCATCACCAAAAGTTTGGGCTGTGTGATTCAAAGTATTAATCATAAAATATGGATCTTTCAACTCTATGGTGCCCTTCCTTGTTGGTTGTTAGTTACTCAAACTTGTTACCAAATGATGGATTTTCAGTGGTATGTGTGAAATGAGTTGTTGGTATCAGTCCAATTCTTAGTGGACAGATGGCTATACCATAGTTGTCACTGTCACCTTTGTTGGTAGTGTCAGCAGAGACTGCTAGTATTAAATTGTCAGGGGAGCAAAACTATTATTTTTTAGCCCTAGAGATGATCTTTCCTCATACCAGGGTTCAGGACAGTATGAGAAAGCCTTTAGTGCTGATGTCATGTTGTATTTGTTATGTGGATAAATATGTAGAGGATTTAATTCCTAGGGCTGTCAGTCTGGTACTTTTCACTAGCACTGAATTTAAAAATATTATTTGGGAAAATTAAGTGTGGTTTGACTTTCACATTAGGCCTTTAATAACATGTTCAATATCAGCCCACAGTAACTGACTGTATTCTCTACATTTCTGAAAATCTGCCTTTTGTGTTTCATTTAGAAGTAGACATTGAAGGAATGGAATTTACACCAGGTGAAATGGACAGTATTGGAAGTGCCAGTGATGTTGAAGACCACTACAGTTTGCAAAGCAGTTCAAGTGATGGTGGCTATACACATTCCCGCAGACTTAATGCCAGGCTCTCATAGTGCCTGAGTTTCCAATTCAGCTCAGGACCATCTAACTGAAGCACTTATAGAAGAAAATTCCAGAGGTGTCAACTGCCACTCTTCCGGGAAACCCCAACCACAGCACTCTGAAATGGAGGTTTTGTACCCACGGTTCCCTGCACTGTAACCACAATATTCGATATTGTAAATCATGATTTTGCTGCAGAGAACTGTGGTTAGGTACAGTTGTGACAAAGCTAGCTTGATGTAGCCATCCTGCAATTTTTAAAAAATCATATCATTCCATGCAAGAAGTATTAAATTCAAACTGTTGGAAGCATATGATGGCACAAGGAAGTTTAATAAGAAAATCATTTTGATTTTGCAGAAACCATTTTCAAATATTGAAGAATAAATGGAATCTATGATGTGTTAGTGATTCAGATCTATAAAAATTCAACTACTTTTTTTTCTTGTTTTTTTTTCTTCATGAAAAATTATTAATGCTTTATAGCAGGCTGTAGAGTATAAATTCTTTTACTAGTTGTGTTTGAGAGAGGCAGACAGAAAAAAAATCTCCAAATCTCAGATGATCTTTAGATAAAAGATCATATTAACAAGTCACTACTGTACTTCAAAATGGGGAGGAAAAAAGCCAGCTCTAATAATGACTTCATGTGGGATGATCTAAACTTTCTTTTGCTTTTTGCATTCGGCATCCAACCAGCAGCAAATCATTCCCACCATGATAACAGAGCTAGCACAAAGCAACACTGGAGTGTTAACCTGTTATCATGGAAGAGATGACTTTTGAAACATTTTGGTATTTTTTGTAAAGAATACAGAGCTCAAATGATCCAGATTTTGATAATTAAACCTCTCCTTACAAGGAATGTTTGCTAATGTTTCTTTTTTCCTATTTATAGCTGCCAATACATTTTTATGGAAGGCATGGCTTATAATTACAGTATTCAGCTAGAGGATAATTAATCATTTTTTCTTCTTTTGCACGCTATAATTGCATTTTCTATTCTTAAATAAAGTGCAAAAAAATAAAGTGTATGCTGTAAAACAGCAAAGTTTATTTAGTACTCATGAAGCTGTTCAGAACATATTTACCCAAATTGTAGCAATACTACGAAGATGTATTTTAATACAACTTTGGCTTAGTGAAGTCATTAGAGCTTGGCTTGCTGGGTAAGAAAAATGGACCAGTCTTTGCATTATCTGTATAAAGAAGGTCTTTTAAAAAAAGAAAAAAAAGAAAAGAAAAAAGAAAAAAAGCTAGAAACACTTCTAGAGAAGTGATTTTAGCAAGTGTAGTCTATATTTCCTGTAAGAGATTTTGTATTATATTTTCCTAAATGTTCTCATTTACTTGTATAGGGAGGGGAATGGTACAGACCCAAACCAGAGTCTCAGGGACTCTTCACCCTTGTCATATTGTGCCTTGGTGACCATTTATGTATGTCTCTCCTTTTTCATTGTTTAAAGGCAACTAAGCTTTGTTTCTTTCAAGACCCTCTGTTTGAATGGTCAGTTGTCCATCTTATTACAAATGAAGCACTGAGAGTTATAAATCCTCTCCCATCCAATCCGTGTGTCTTTTTAGTACAATTATAAAATTAGGTTTTGGTGAGAGGGTTAACCATTAATTACATTATACTTCATAGAGGCCCTCCCTTTGATTCTTCAGCACACAGATCTACATTTTGTTAGCTTTTTGAACCAGGGTCTCTGTGAGACCAATATTAAATGGCTATGGAAACAAATGTATTGTATAATGCTATAGGATGTCTAACTGGGGTACCATTTTAATATTCAAATATATAAAAATCATGACATACTGACCATAATGATCAAAACAAAGATTCAGTTGTTCTTTCAACATTAGACATATGTGCCCTCCCTTTGGCTTTTACAAGAGAGTAGAAATATGAATACATTTTGTGGCAGCTTACAATCCTTGTTTGCACTCTTGCTTACTGCTTGGAACTTGCCAACAAGGAAAATGTATACTTTTAATTTACATAACCTAATTTATGGCCACCTGTACTTTGGCTTTGGGGAGGGGCCTAAGGTTATAAACTCTGGCAGCTGAATAATAAAAAACAACAATTAACCTTTTCTGTGATGCAGGTTTTGGTATTATGTTATACACCTTTGCATATTACTAAAATCCTCATTGTTGGGGAAAACACACAGCAATATACTCATTGTGTGTAGCTGACAAGCAGCAGAAATTACTAGCTCCTTTGGTGCATATGTAACTAATTTCCAAATCTGGAAAAATTAAGTGTTTACTTTAACACACGACTGTTAACAGGGGAAAAAAAGGCTAGTATATTGTTGCTGTTCATTTATTATATAATGAACACATTCATGAATTGTAAAGTGTTTCCTTTCGTGACAAGCAGCTCTTGCACAGAACCTCCTAATAAAAAGAGATTTGAAACTCACAGAAGGAGAGTAGAGATTTTAAATCCAACATTGTTGTACCTTATGTTGATCAGAAGTTCTCCTTTTAAAGATGAATGTGCTAATTTAATGAGTTCTTCCACGTTGGGTATCCATGGCTTTGTAGATCTTATATTTTCAATAAAAATTACTCCAATAATCTGAATGGAAATAAAAAGGGTTTTATTTGTTTTTACTCTTTTGCATATTATTATGGTAACCATTATCAAGACAAAGAAATATGGTATCATTTTCATGGAGTGTTTGTCTTAATTAAAGTCTGATGTAATATGATGCTTTCAGACATGGGACCCATTCCTGCAAATCCTTCCTTATAGTAGTAGCCCCATTGAAGTCAATTGCACAACTGATGTACTATTTGCATGAGTAAGGGTGTGCAGGATCAGACCAATAGCCCAAACAGTATCAAAGTGCTAACAGCTCTATCCATCTCCCTTTGATTTCTGTGGTGATGGTTGTATTCCTGTGATTCTGTTCCAAAACATTATTCTCCACCCTATTCAGCAGTTATTAATTATGACATTACTAGGGATGAATACAGTTTCCTGTTTTGCTTTGTTTTTTAAATAATTTTAAGGTGGATGTTTGTCGTTTTTGTGTGTGTGTGTAATTATTAGCGTTGCGATCAAAACAGTACAGCAAAAAAGGGAGGGGGGATGGGAGAGAGATTTTTAATCATTTTCTTGGAGTAACTGCACCTAATCTAATCATCCTGCCATGTTGTGTTATAATGTTTTTAAAATTGAGAATATCACATTTCTAAGTTTCTTTCATTTGCACTTTCTAAATGTGGAAAGTTGTGAGGTCTATAGGAGTATGGGGCTGGAGCTTCTCTCCCATGGAACAAGGCCTGGAGGAAATTGCCATAAATGTCTCTTTGCAGAATTTTCTCAAATTGTTCCATAAGGAGATGAGGAGGTTTGACTGCTCTCCTACCCATGGAACAAGGAGGAAATTCTGCCTTCAGACCCTGCAGGTCCCAAGGTATCTGCAAGAGGCCATGTCCCAGCCAGGATCTACACTTGTTCTGGTGCCTACTGTTCATCACCTCCTTGGCTCTACTTGGGTCATGTTGTGAGTATTTTCTGTACCACTGCCTGGGTGGGGCTATGAAAATGTCAAAGCAGCTTAAGGAGGCATTAATTTTTTTCAGATTCCGCACGAGATTAAGGAGGACAATGCATGTCCCCTGACTCCATCCTACCCTTCCCAGCTGTTTCCACAAATTGATGGATGGCTAACCAACCTACCCTCCCCTTTTTAGAAGACTAAGATCTATGCAATAACTGGATACTGTATTTCCTTATGCAAAGCTCCTACTGACTTCAATGCGAGTTTTGCCACAGTGAAGAATGTTGTAATGGGCCAAAAAAACAAAACAAAACAAAAAAATCAATGATAGAGCTAAAGTTCATGTCTGGTATTTACAAAGATACTAAATGTTAATTTCTTATTGTAAAACTTTCTTCAGATTAGGAAGTATTGTCTGCTAGGACCTGGTACAACTCACATTTAAGTTAAAGAAAATACTCTCACTGACTTGAATGGGTATTGGATCAGGCATATCAACTGCAACTTAATTTTTTTGGAAGCAGGTAGTCTGTAACATCTAGAGAGTACATATGACAAATGGAGAATTTTTTGTTTGATAAATATTTACATGGTTTTTATTTTCTTCTTACCACAAGTTCTATCAAACCAATGTTCTTTTAGTATTTTCAGTTAAAATGATAAAGTAATTAATCACAATGTTTTAAAAAATGGTAAGAGATTGTGTGCATGTGAGTTTGGTCTACAAGTGTGCTCTTGTCTACTACACCAAAGCTTGCTCAACTGTGGAATACAGTCCCCAGTTCTTTTGCAGTTGTATAAAACAGCGTATACAGGTAGGACGAGTGATCATTTGACCCTTTTATCAATGTTAAATCAATTATTAATCTATTTAATTATCAATGGTTTTTCTTCCTCAAAGGTCATTTCCATACACAAAATAAAATGTTTCTCAATTATGAACCCAGCCAGCACAATCACTGAACAAAGGATATTAATTTTATACACTTGTTTTGTGAAGACATTACCTTATTAATGTTTAAAAACCAAATCTGAGAATCCTTCTTCATTATATTTATTTACGGCTAGAGGCCAGCGCCTTGTGTTTAAAAAAAAAAGTGTCAAAACATTCAATCCATCGATACTGCCCTTTCCAAAATTGAATGCAATGACTATCAAGATACTTTAGATTTATTTTTTTAAAGGAGAGCTGCTTTCACTATAAAATAAAACAGGTAAAATTATCAGATATGAGAGACATTTCACCAACAATGAATGTGTGTTAGTGTGGTTTGTGAATGAAAGGCAATATTCCTAATTGATAGCTCCAAAAGAAATATCTAAGTTATGTGTACTATGTAACTGCTTAAAATGAAGGGAAAGTATAAAGTGGGAACTACTAGAAACCATTTGGTCATTTGGGCCTGTCTTTATCCTAAATTCTAGAAATGAATCCCAACAAAGATTCCTGGTGACCCAAGTACACCTATAGAAAACTTGGTAGTGAATCATAGTGAAGACAGTCTAACTTCAGAACTTCAGCCTTCAACTTTGCATAGGTAATGTGGGTATAAAATATGGTGACATTCAATGTATGTGGTTTAAAGGGTCTGTGCAATAACAAGTCTTAATGGCTGATATTTCACTACATGTGAAGTACATGGTAGGCACCGAAAAAGAGCCTCCTGCTGTGGAGGTTATGTTTCTGGTGAAATTCTAGAGGTGTACTGGGTGCGTTCTGTGCCAGAGCCATTGGAATATATATCTGAAAAGGAATGCTTCATAACTTCTAAGATGTATTATATTGTAAAGATTCATTTGTACACACGTACATGGTGCATGCTACGCTGTGTAGCACACACTGAAAGTATTGTGTTATATCATTCTTTCATTGTAATATAAATACAATTTTTATACCTGAGATTTGTGGTGGTTTTCAGTTTTAATTTTTTCTTCTTTCATCATTTGTTTTGTGTGTGTACTTTTCCTTTTCCTTGCAATTCATTTCACACAGGGTTAACAAACATTTTATAAAAAGCTCATTGGGTGTTCCCCTCAGTAAAAGACCCTTGCAAGTCTTCATGGTTTGGAGCTAACACTCAAAGTTCTCTGCTAGATATACTGGCCCAAATAAAAACCCTACCTAATTCCACTTTAGTCAATAGCATTATACCAGGAATTAATTAGGCCCATTATTTTAAAAGAGTTGTTATATTTTTTTTCTTCTTAACACCCAGAACTACCCTAGAATATGCATACCAATACTGTATTTGTATGAAACCAAACCAAACTAAAAAAACCCAAAACATTAATTTCTGCTCTAAATATGAAGAAAATATAACTTCACTTAAAATCATTCCATCTGTATGCAAGGTATAAGCAAAATGAGGCGTTAACACGGCATAGAAAGCATTATGTTTGACTAAAATGTGATTTACTAAACTGAGCATAGAGCTCACACCAAAAGTGGTAGATATCCTGATTAAAAACTGAGAATTTGGCCTGCTAATATGAGAATAAAAAATAAATACAGCAATTTAACATCCGAAAGCACATTGGTTATATCATTTCATACTGAGTCGGTATTCGGCAAGATGATCTCACTTGTCTTTGTTCCAGTGAGTGCTTCTTACCTATATTTCTTGTGCAGGTTTATGAAAGATTTATTTCAATACATCATAATTTAGGTTTTAATTTGTAATGAATCTCAAGAAATTTGTCAAATTGCCATTAGCCTTGATTCAGATCAGTTGTGTATCAGACTGAGATTCTATGTTCTGCTGTAGAATCACTAACGATTCTTGCACAAAACATAAGGGAATCTTCACAAACTATTCTTTCAGTAGCGCTTTGAAAATGCAGTTGATGCAGAATGGGTATAAATGGCAATTTGGCAAATTACTAGATTATAATAAATCTGTTTAATAGAAAAAGGGATTTAATCATCTTAATTTGTTATTTTGACCTCTGCATATTTTGGGGCAGTACTAAGGTTAGGTGAGTAGTGTAGGACAGCTGTGGTAATAATGAGTAATGAAATATAATGTGACAATACTTTAATAAACTGTGTGTAGTTTGTGGATTGTACAGACCTAATCTTTTAATGTATTTATAATTTGTTTTCTTTACAGTTAGAGTAAGTTTGATCTGCCAATTAATGGTAGGCTGTTTCACTGGTTCAATATTAAAGTGTCCACAACTTTGAAGTATTTATTAATTGGGCAAACATGCAAATGAAACATTTTATACCATTGTGCAACTCAATTTAAATTTGAGAAAGAACCATAGATGGTAGATTAGTCTCATGATGATGTAGCCAACAACAACTTTTAGAATAACCAGTTTACAGGGGTTTTAGTGCAATGTTTCAACTGATTCGCTCCAAATTCTATGCTACCTATAGCTTTTGTAATAACCCTCTCAATTCCACAATCCTTTTCAGTTTAAAAGGATAGTGGTCCTGCGACCCTTCTGCCCCCAGATGATTATGGGTTGATGGGTGAGCTAGGGATGGGGACTGGGGCTGGGTCAGGAGCTTCTTCCCTCTTGTCCATGAAGTGCTCAAATCCAAGACAGAGTACGCGGCACTGCAAGAGGCTAGAAAGCCATCTCCACAGCTTTTTGCAGTGCTACTTCTCTCATCCCCCTCACTGGGGGGTGGGTGGGGAAGAGCTACTCTGCAATTTGATACAAGCAGAGCCAAGGAAGCAGAAACAGAAGGGAAGGGGCAAGAGAGCAAGTTACTCTTCCCATTCTTTGCCCTGGCTCCTAGTGTGTGTTACAGAAAACAGTCAACTTGTAACGAACAAAGACCACCTAGAGATAGCTAAAATTATTTTTGATTAGCCCAGCTATAGGCTTTACTCTAAACAGGGTCCAAGAAATTAACCCTCCAAGCAAGGCTAGCCAACTTCATGCATCATGCATGGTAATTACACTAGCTAAACCAGTATCAGGAGTAGTAAGAGGTAGACAGGATAAATAAATAGGGACCTGAAGAAGAAATAGAACAATATAAATGATGCCATAACACCTCTCCATTTTTCTATTTACTCATTTTTAGAGCCAAATTTTGCTCTCTTACATATCAGTATAAATTAAGAAATTATCTCCAGATTTACACTAGAGTCTGGCTTTCTCAGTTTTTTTAGTTTCTCAGTACCATTCTAAATGGTATTGGTAAATAGCTGTTACACAAAAAAGTTTGTTTAATCCAACTGCACTAACGTTTCAGGTTGGCAATCAGCAAACCCAATATAAAATATCAGCACACATATTTTGTAGATGAAAATTTGTATCCAACAGCGCTCAAGGAAAATAATAAGCGCTATGATTTTTTAGCATCACCAGAGACTCAGCATTGAATCTCTATTGTTCCTGTAGATTTTGCTTTTGGTTTGGTTGCCAAACTGTTTTACATAGTAAATATCATTATAGAATTGTTAGAGACCTCTTAGAAGAGCTACATTTATAATGAAAATGAATCCACATAACAATGACGTGTTCTGCATAGCACATTACCAGATAATGACTAATACTTCAAGGATTCCTTAACTACTGCTGTTTGCCTGAAGTTACAAGCAGATGTGGCTGTGAGCAAGAGTGATAGCACTTCTGTTTGAAAAGGACTGCTGGGACAAATGCAAAAAAATAAATTGCTAAATAGTTACAAATAAGTTCAAAATTTTTATTTCAATGCTTTTGTTTCAGTTGCTATTAACCATTGTTTTGCATTGCAAAATTTTGAAAGCAACAAAAAGCCAAAGCCTTCAATGAGACAATTGTAAGCAATCACAGAAATTGCTCTCATCTAGCACTGAACAAAGTACTTTATTAGAATAAAGAAAAGTATTATTCCTAAACCTACTTTCTCTTTCCGATGCAGAGCATCTACCTTGGACTTTCGCCATCCCCTTGCCTGCCTAGTTTCCTGCTGCAAGTTAAATGAAAACAATACACATGCCTTGCCTTCATATCTGCTACCCATTCTTATATCCTCACCCTTTTTTCAAAGGCAATAATGATTGACAATTTTTCTTTACAAACTTCAGTGAAGATCATTTATGAGGCTTGGAATGGAAATAAGAACACATAGTGGTTTTGCAATTGTTTCCTATTAGACTGGGAGCTTAATGAAGAAAAATCTCATTCCACGTGCAAGTTAGTGACAGACCAGTAAGGAAGGTGTCATTGGGTTCATAAAAATCTACAGGACCATAATTTCAATGGTGGGGGAATTTGCCCCCCCAGCTCCAAGATCCTCCAGCTGGTGGAAATTCTGATAATATAATGTCATTGGAAATGGGTCAAGTGGGGTATCAACTTTCTCACACAAACACAATGGTAACAAACACGGAAAACCTAGAACTATTATGTAGATACATATTTGAGAAAATGTTTAGAAGTCAATTGTTTTAAATTATCCTTTAACACATAGATGCACCATATTTTATGTAGAGTTGCCATTGCCATTCTAAGCACTGTTCTATTTTGTTTCGTAGAGTGAAGATCTGGTCTGTGCATCCACGCCCTTTCCGAAAACCAGATTGCTCTTTTCTGAGAACGCTATCAATTGCCTCCGATATACTGTACATTGGACTATGATCTTACACAATACTTCGCTTGGCACAGATAAAAGTGTGATACCATGCCAGTTATTACAATCACTGAGAGTTCCTTTCTTTGGTATCTTCACTATAACCCCATTGGTCCACTCATCTGGCACTTTTTCCCTTTCCCATATTGATGTAAATAGAGGGGCCAGGATAGATGCTGCTAATTTAGGATTTACCTTGAACAATTCTGCATTCAAGTTATCCTTGCCAGGAGCGTTCCCATTTTTTAAGGATATGATGGCTTGAATGATCTCTTCCTTAGTTGGGATGTCTGTGTTGATATCAAGATCTTCTTCTGCCTCTTGGATGTTTGCTTCCTCTTTAGGTGGCTCCCTGTTCAGCAATTCTTTGAAATGCTCTGTCCAGCGTATTTCTTGTTCTTTTTCAGTTGTTAGTAGGTGGCCTTGTTTGTTCCTGATGAGAGTGTTTGTTGGTGTCTGCCGTTTACCACTGATAAGCCGCGTCATTTTGTAGACAGTTCCTTGTTCACTTCTGCGGGCATATGGAATTCCTTTCTGTAAAATCAACGTAATCAAAAGCTTCTATTTCAACTTTACATGCAGTGTTGATGACAGTGAGCTCAGTTTTGAAGTCAAAACAGGAGTATGTCAGCGGTATGTCATGTCTGCAATCCTCTTCAACATTGCCATCGACTGGGTAATGCAGCGTACAACAGAAGACATGTCAAGAGGCATTAAATGGACACTCTTCTCATCCCTTGAAGACCTGGACTTCGCAGATGATGTCGCTCTCCTATCACATACCCAACACCATATACAAGAAAAAACAACTCGACTCAATGCATTCAGCCAGCAAAGTGGACTGAAAATCAACCGCAATAAAACAGATATCATGACCTTTAGTATTGCCTCACCATCACCAGTACGGATAGAGGATTATGTTCTCACCAATGTAGAAACATTCAAATACTTGGGCAGCACCATCAGCCAGGACGGTGGAACAAGCCAGGACATCTGGAACAAAATCAATAAAGCCAGGAACACCTTCAGGAGCTTAAATACAGTCTGGAAATCATCAAAATACAACACCAAAACCAAACTCAAGATTTATCAGCGCTGTGTACTTTCAACACTACCTTATAGTTCAGAATGCTGGGGAATGAGAAAGTATGACATGTCCAAACTGTCTTCATTCCATACAACCTGCCTCAGAAAAATCCTCCATATCTTTTGGCCCAGAACAATCTCAAACCAAGATCTATTGACATAATGCAGCCAAGAGGATATGAGCACCATCATTGCTAGGAGGCGCTGGAGATGGATTGGCCACGTGTTTCGGATGGAAACTGATTCCATCACCAGAGTAGCAATAAGATGGCCTCGTTTTCGCTTGTCTTCAGGTGTCTATCTGAAAACAACATGGCAAAGAGCTGTGGAAGCCAAGCTGAAAAACCTGGGGCATGGCTGGGGAACCATTGAAAGACTTGCCGGAAACAGAATGGAGTGGAGGAGCTCCATCACTGCCCTAAACGCCAGAGGCGTAATAAGAACATGATGATGACACAGATGCACTCCTTACATAAAAATTAAAAAAAAGACATTGATCTCTGATAATCTTGGGGAAGTTAGCCTTAACATATAGGACTGAAAACCTTTAGTTGTGCCTACAGGTCCTTCATGCCTTATAGCTATGGAACCAAATGAGCTAGGATTAAAAGTTCAGGTTGCTGCTCTACTCTCACCTCAGGTGTTCTCAGAACTAAGGGCATTTAGGGGTTTCGTTTCGATGGGAGTTAAGCACCTAAAGACCTTTGAGGATCGGAGCCTAAGCTCTTATGACACACCATATGGGGTTGTAAGTTATTCCTGCACAAGGGAGCCACAGCCTCAGCTCCCTTTGTAGCAAACTTCTAACATTTTAATCATAGAATATCAGGGTTGGAAGGGACCTCAGGAGATCATCTAGTCCAGGGGTAGGCAACCTATGGCCCACGTGCCAACGGCAGCATGCGAGCTGATTTTCAGTGGCACTCACACTGCCCGGGTCCTGGCCACCAGTCCGGGGAGCTCTGCATTTTAATTTAATTTTAAATGAAGCTTCTTAAACATTTTAAAAACCTTATTTACTTTACATACAACAATAGTTTAGGTTATATACTATAGACTTATAGAGCGAGACCTTCTAAAAACATTAAAATGTATGACTGGCATGTGAAACCTTAAATCAGACTGAATAAATGAAGACTCAGCACACCGCTTCTGAAAGGTAGCCGACCCCTGATCTAGTCCACCCCCTGCTCAAAGCAGGACCAATCCCCAGACAGATTTTTGCCCTAGATCCCTAAATGGCCCCCTCAAGGATTGAACTCACAACCCTGGGTTTAGCAGACCAATGCTCAAACCACGGAGCTATGACTTCAATCGGTTCCTTATACCTTGTCACCCCTCCCTGGGTTACTAAGGAGGTGAGCCCTAAGTAAGTGAGCTGCCCCACCTCCGCGAGACGTAACGCACGCTGGGAAATGCAGAACGGACAAACGTTGCATGCTGGGTAGTTTAGTCTATGCAGGGCACTCAGTACTCAGGCGAGCGTTGCATTCTGGGTATTGTAGTCTTCCCCGCCAGTATGCAGGAGAAATCGTGGAGTACGGTGCTTGCTCCTGCCGGCTGCCCCAGAACTCCGCCCAGTGCTTCCTCCTCAGAGGAGTATCGCGAATCCGAGGCGGGCATCGTGCTGCGCTTCACTTCGCTCCGCTCCCTCCTCCTCTCAGTCCCTCAGGGGTGGGGCTGTTTTTACCGCGAGGCGGGAGTTTGAATCGCTCTCGCGGGTGCCGGCCTCCGCGCTAACTACCTCAGCGCGGCCGTTGGCCCGGCCTTTCCCTCGGGAACGACGAGATAGGTCACGGTGCCATTTTGTGCTGTCCTGTTCCCGAACCGGGGCGAGCTCTGTGGTGAGTACCTGGCAGAGGGGTGGCCGGGCTAGCGGCTGCGGCGGCCTCTCGACATCCAGGCCGGCAAGGACCTCCGTTCCCGCGTGGCGCGAGGGGGCGGCGGTTAGCCGGCCGCGAGTCCCTCCCCTGCTGCCTGCCAAGGAGGGGGAGCGCGCGGTAGCCGCGTCGCTCGCGGCCGGGGGGCGGGTCGTACTCAGCCTCGCTCCCCTTGGGCCCGGCGCGGTTATAACTCCCACCCTCTCTTCCCCTCCCGCGCTGCCAGGCCTGCTCCGTCTGCTGAGCTGCCAGTGCCTGTGGTGACGTCGGGGTGGGCTCCTTGGCTGAGTGAAAGGGACCTTCAGACTGACCAATAGGAATGGGTTTGTCACTTGTTTTTTAGGTGGGTCATGAAGTCCTGAAGGATTTTATAATCCCGGGTCTTTTTTAAAGTGTTTCCCTGCTTGTTCCTACATTAGAAATTCAGAGCTATCTGGAAGGCAGAAGTAGGGTGATGACATCACAATGAGTAACTATCTCTTCTCACCTCCGGTTTTTTAACACCTAATCAACTAAAGTGTGGAAAAAAAGATTTCTGGGTGTTTAGCACCGTTCCTCCCCCCCGCCCCAAACAAGTCGTCCAGCAAAAGTAGCGAAGGCCCAGACTTGACATTCTTGGTACTTTTAAGGTAATAAACAGAAAAAACAAAAACAAAAAAATCCTTTTCGGGCTTTATATGTCCTAAACAAGCAGAAGAGCACAATCCATAGTTTGCCTTCTTTAAGATAAGGGTGCCTGCAGTTAGCACTGTTTGGTGCACTAGAGGTGCAGCTTCTAGGCACCAGAGAAATTAGCGGTGTTTCTCATGGTGGAGTGTGCCTTCCTTAGTTGCTGCTAGATTATTCAGGCCCCTTCTTTAATTTAAAAAAAGAGTTGGAGACTTTGCATTGTAATAGATCCCGGCACAGCAGAGTATATACACTGGATACAGTTAATTCGTATTTCACATTTAACAATAAATAGGTTTTATTATAATCTTTAGATGTACTTAGATTTCCAGAAAGCCTTTGACAAGGTCCCTCACCAAAGGCTCCTACGTAAATTAAGCTGTCATGGGATAAAAGGGAAGGTCCTTTCATGGATTGAGAACTGGTTAAAGGACAGGGAACAAAGGGTAGGAATTAATGGTAAATTCTCAGAATGGAGAGGGGTAACTAGTGGTGTTCCCCAAGGGTCAGTCCTAGGACCAATCCTATTCAATTTATTCATAAATGATCTGGAGAAAGGGGTAAACAGTGAGGTGGCAAAGTTTGCAGATGATACTAAACTACTCAAGATAGTTAAGACCAAAGCAGATTGTGAAGAACTTCAAAAAGATCTCACAAAACTAAGTGATTGGGCAACAAAATGGCAAATGAAATTTAATGTGGATAAATGTAAAGTAATGCACATTGGAAAAAATAACCCCAACTATACATACAACATGATGGGGGCTAATTTAGCTACAACGAGTCAGGAAAAAGATCTTGGCGTCATTGTGGATAGTTCTCTAAAGATGTCCACGCAGTGTGCAGAGGCGGTCAAAAAAGCAAACAGGATGTTAGGAATCATTAAAAAGGGGATAGAGAATAAGACAGAGAATATATTATTGCCCTTATATAAATCCATGGTACGCCCACATCTCGAATACTGTGTACAGATGTGGTCTCCTCACCTCAAAAAGGATATTCTAGCACTAGAAAAGGTTCAGAAAAGGGCAACTAAAATGATTAGGGGTTTAGAGAGGGTCCCATACGAGGAGAGATTAGAGAGGCTGGGACTCTTCGGCTTGGAAAAGAGAAGACTAAGGGGGGACATGATAGAGGTATATAAAATCATGAGTGATGTTGAGAAAGTGGATAAGGAAAAGTTATTTACTTATTCCCATAATACAAGAACTAGGGGTCACCAAATGAAATTAATAGGCAGCAGGTTTAAAACAAATAAAAGGAAGTTCTTCTTCACGCAGCGCACAGTCAACTTGTGGAACTCCTTACCTGAGGAGGTTGTGAAGGCTAGGACTATAACAATGTTTAAAAGGGGACTGGATAAATTCATGGTGGCTAAGTCCATAAATGGCTATTAGCCAGGATGGGTAAGAATGGTGTCACTAGCCTCTGTTTGTCAGAGGGTGGAGATGGATGGCAGGAGAGAGATCACTTGATCATTGCCTGTTAGGTTCACTCCCTCTGGGGCACCTGGCATTGGCCACTGTTGGTAGACAGGATACTGGGCTAGATGGACCTTTGGTCTGACCCGGTACGGCCTTTCTTATGTGTGTGTAATGGCAGGATCGAAGCTGGGGCCTCTGGAGCTTAGTGCATGAGCCTCTACCGCATGAGCTAAAAGCCAACTGCCTGTTAGCTAAGGCTGTAGAGCAGACTCATTTTATCTCTCTCTCTAAGTGGTCCTGGTGCAACTAGATGGGATACACCCAGGAGGTGTGTGGGTTACATGTGCACCTACCCTACCCCCTCCACACAATTGACAGCACCTATTATTCTTAATAATTCAAAGTGGCTTTACTGAAATACTTCTTCCCTGTCCACAAACAGGAAATAATTGATGGACATTGGAGTGTCAAGAGAAAAATAAAAAGGTTTTAAAGGACAAATTTCCGGGGGCTGAAGGAAAAACCTTAAAAGTAATACTTTGAAGTGAAAGGTAACTAATGACTTTTTTGTGTTTTATCACATTAAAAATATTGGTAGATTTTACACTTTATCTGATATCTGTTCTTAAATACCATGTTTTAAAATGTTGCTGTGATTCTAGGATATCTAATTGTAGGTCTGGATTGTAGGGAAATCTTATAATTTAAATCAAGCAGTTTTGCATAAAAGTGCATTACTTTCTCAGGCTCTAATCCTGCGACTACTTATACCAGGGATCAGCAACCTTTGGCACGCGGCCTGCCAGGGTAAGCACCCTGGCGGGCCGGGCCAATTTGTTTACCTGCTGCGTCCGCAGGTTCGGCCGACCGTGGCTCCCACTGGCCGCGGTTCGCCCCTTCAGGCCAATGTGGGCTGCGGGAAGCGGCGCTGACCGAGGGATGTGCTGGCCGCAGCTTCCCGCAGCCCCCATTGGCCTGGAGTGGCAAACCACGGCCAGTGGGAGCCGCGATCGGCCGAACCTGCGGACGCGTCTGGTAAACAAATCGGCCTGGCCCGCCAGGGTGCTTACCCTGGCAGGCCGCGTGCCAAAGGTTGCTGATCCCTGACTTATACACTGCTTAACTTGACTAACATGAGTAATAATAGGTATATCTCCATATATTATATTATCTCATAGAACTGGAAGAGACCTTGAAAGGTCATCGAGTCCAGCCCCCTGCCTTCACTAGCAGGACCAAGTACTGATTTTTGCCCCAGATCCCTAAGTGGCCCCCTCAAGGATTGAACTCACAACCCTGGGTTAAGCAGGCCAATGCTCAAACCACTGAGCTATTTCTCCTCCCCCCATCAGTGGGACTACTCACAATAGTGAAGTTAAACTAGTGGATGAAGTTAGGACTTCTCTTCGCATCAAAATTGCAAAGCAACTGAAAATATTTTTGTTAAATGGTTATATTTAGAAACCAATTGTTATAATTCAAGGATGACTAATTCAGTTTTGTAAATTGATACACACTTCAAATCCTATCAGCATGGTATTTCCTTATTTGTGATCTCACACTTGCTTTTTTCTGTGCAGTGCCTTTCTTATTAAAATCCCTGAATACATATTTTAAACAACTTTTTTTATTTACCATTGGGCTAGCAGACAGACTCCAGATTTTCCTTGTGTTTGGATATTTTTTAAGGCTGCTTGTAGATCTTTATATTCATAGCAAAAGTGTTGCTTGTAATCATGAACAGTGGAAATCAATTTGTGGAAACGCTAAAGAAAGTTGGTTATCCAAAAGCTGCTCAGCTTAATGGAGAAGACTTTGACTGGTTGTTTGAAACTGTGGAAGATAAATCATTTTTGGAGTGGTTTTGTGGAAATGTGAATGAGCAGCATGTGTTAGCTGAAAAAGAACTGCAAGCTTTTGATGCTCTTCTTAAATCTGGCAAGCCCGTTTTAGAAGAAGAGGCTTTGGATGAAGTTCTTAAAACCTGCAAAACCTTCGATTCAAAATCAAGTAGCATGGAAGAAGGAGAACTTCAGAAGCTAGAGGAAGAGTTTCAAGCTCTTCAGAAAATTAAAAACCTAAAAATTCATCGTCGTAATAAGCTTCAAATGATGGCTTCAACAAACAGCCATATGTCACTGAAGTTAAATGATAAAGCAGAAGAAGCAGCTAAAATTCTGAAAGAGGGACAAGGAATTTTCACTGCTATAAATACTAAGATAAATAATGAACTTCACTCTCTTACTGAAGGAGTTAAGAAGTTGACCTTTTTCTTCACCTTTTCTGACTCAGAACAAGGTTTAGGTCCTCATCCAGTATTTTTATCCCAACTTGCCTTGGATAAATATTTGTGTCAGGAAGAGAAAAGCACTGCAGCACTTACTTCATATACAAAAAAACAGTTTTTTCAAGGTATATCAGAATTGGTTGAAAGCTCAAATGAAGAAAATTTCCAACTTGTAGATATAAGCAAGCCATTAATTTGTGATGAGAACAATGAAGTCTGCAAGGAGAGACTTGAGATGGCTAGGCTGCAGATGGCATATATTTGTGCTCAACATCAGCTGATTCAACGTAAAGCTAAAGATTTAAGCATAAACTCAGCTGTACAGTGGGCAGAGAATAATCTTCAATCCTTAAAGAACAAGGTAAGCTGTTAAAGAGAATTATGTATTCTAGTGGAAGTCTAAACAAAACCCAGACTTGTTATTCTGGATTTAACAAAAGACTAACTGATAATTACTCACCTTTTAACTTGAATTGTATTCCTTTAGTGGTAATAACAAAATTTAATATGTATAAAATCGCACCAGATTCTGGTGCATTTAGTGAAATATAATTTCTTAAGTATCAAATGGTGTTATTAGTACCATGTCTCCTAGCTTTCTATAAATGTAGTAATTCTAGAAATATTTTTAAATAGCTCGTTGGTCCTTTGATTATGTACAGTTGATTTCAATTGATCTATACTATATGAAAGAATGGAGAGCCTACTGCATATATATAATATATTAATACAAGTAGAGACTGAGGTTGAGTTTTAAATTTTTCATTGCATATTGGGCAAAAATTTAAAATAGTAAACATTTTCCTTCCCTTTTTTCTTGTTTAGCATAACTTTTTAATACCTGCCTGACCCCATCTACCTTTTGCGTGAAGAATTGTCAGTTACAAATTACTTTTTTGAATCTAGCTAATCACAAATAGGATTCAGTTTGACTAAAAAGATGGAGGGTTTTATCTTTTTTTATTGACCAGACCATTCAGGATTTTCTGTCTTTGTTTACTTTTTTGAATGGTAGTTCTAGATGTCCCTTGATTTTTCACAGAGGAGCCATCATTCCTTGAGGGAAAGAAGTCTGGCGGCTGGGAAAGTGGTGGGGAAACAAGGATCAGATGTGTCTGCGAAAGTTTGGCTGACTAGAGGAAACATTTTGGTTGGGAGGTTTGTCATGGGGAGCTAATTTGTCGGGGAGGAGTGTGTGCAAGGGAGCCGGGTTGGCCTGAGGGAATCAGATTGGAGGCCATGTCACACTACTAATGGAAAACGCTACATACAGAACCAAGAGGAAAGGATGGGTTAGATAAGACTGGTATCTCAAAAAATTTCCAAAATAAAACTCCAATAATTTTTGAATCGCCTTATGAAAGTGTAGTGGTGATTTCCCTCCCCACCATACAACTTTAAAACCTCGGTTATGTATCTGGTTCCATAAGAATTGTTTGCATATGGCATAATGGTTAAGGCTATGTTTTAGTCAGGGGTATTTTTAGTAAAAGTCATGGACAGGCCACGGGCAGTAAACAAAAATTCACGGCCCGTGACCTGTCCATGACTTTTACTAAAAATACCCCTGACTAAAACTGGGGGGGGACGGACTCAGGGGGCGCCACGGGTGCTGGAGAAGGGGGTGCAGCCTGGGGGTTGTTGGGGAGGGGGGCGCAGGTGCTGTGGGGGGAAGGGGGTTGGTGGGGCTGGGGCAGGCTCCTTACTCAGCTCCTGGGAAGCGGCGGCCCCAGCTCCTTAGCTCTGCAGGCTGCCTCCGCTCTGCCCCAAGCCCCGGTTCTGCAGCTCCTGTTGGCTGGGAACCTTGGCCAATGGGAGCTGTGGGGGTGGAAGTACAGGAACTGAGGGAGAGGAGGGCCCCCCCTCCCCCAAGTAAGCAGCGGCTCCAAGCCCTGAGCCCTCTCACACCCAAACTCCTGCTGCTGGTAGCAGTAGCAGCCAGTGCTGCTGATCCAGGGGTGCCCGAGCTGCTCTGGCAGCTCCTGGGCCAGCCGCACTGGGCTGCTGCAGAGGTCCCGGAAAGTCATGGAATCTATGACCTCTGTGACAAACACGGAGCCTTAATGGTTGATGAGTAGGACTGTGGTTATGATAAGCGAGACTGCAAAACATATTTATTAAAAGTTTGTTACTTCCTGGATAAGAACATATCTGCCAGTTCCTACTCTTGGGTCAGAGACAGCTAGCGTTGTTGTGAATGAGGTCATCAGGGACTGCCTTCGGTAGTTGTGATTTTCATTGTCCTGAAAAACGTAGGTATTAAAGAACAGTGTTTAACACATATACATTGTGGTTCACTTTTAAAATCATATTTACTTCTCAGACACAAAAAGGCTCACGTTGTCCAAGATGAAAAGCTACCAATTCTAAGTAAAATACAAACACAATAACTGAGCTGACAAACAACCATTTTTTTATATCTAGCCTTAGAGACTGATATGCTAATGTTTTAGCTTCAGCACCTAGTTTATTATGAAATATTGAGAAAACCAATCCGTAAATGTGATTAAAATATGCTTCATGGTGTGCTGCCTGGACATCAGTGCAGGTATTAATTGATAAAATTCTGAACTCAACTGTTCTGTCCTTTGATTTTACTTCCATAATTTTCTACCACTTTGATTCAACAAAGTGGCAGTCCTATGGAAATATTTCTTTGGGTCTTTCCTTAATCTTACATCTCCTCAGCTATTTTCCATTTGACTTGATAATGCATGATCCTTAATATGGAGTTAAAACTAAATTCTTTAGGGAAAATGGGAAATGGTAGCATGGAACATGAATAAAAATGTTAGTAGTCTTTGAATATGTTCTTACAAGTACTTTTGTTTTGCTTTTTGTAGACTTTTGGAAAAGAACACCTTGAGGCTAGAATTTCTAGCTTAAACAGTGAAATTTCAAAAATAAAAGAACAGTTAACTCAAATAAATAATGAAATACTGCCTTCCCTGGTGAAGGAGAACGCACAGCTATTGAACATGCCTGTGGTGAAAGGAGATTTTGATTTGCAGATTGCTAGACAGGACTACTATACATCAAGACAAGATCAAGTATGCAATCAGTTGCTAAAACAGAAAGCATCATTTGAACTTCTTCAGCTAGCTTATGAAATTGAATTGAGGAAACATCGGGATATCCATCGTCAACTTGAGAACATAATACAAGATCTGAAACAGAGCAGCAAGGCCCTAGAACAGAGACTGGAGATGATGTCTGACCCACTTATATCTCAGCATGCAGTACCAAGAAACACTATTGATTCAAGGGATGATGCCTCTCATAGGTAAATATTGTACAGTGGTTGTCAAACTTTGATATGAAGTATTATGTGGGAGCTAGTAGACCTCTGTGTAAGTTTCCTACCATTTGCCATTATAATCTTCTTGCAATCTCTTACTGAGAAGCTCTAATTAACTGCAGCAGGCCTTTGAAATTCCTACCAGGAACAAATCCATGGGGCTAGACACTTGCTTTTACTTGTCCTGTGAAATTCTGTTTGGGTTTGGATGAAATAGTTAACTGTTCAAATTTCCATTTCCCTGCTTTTCGTGGTGTTGCGCCGGAAAACTTTAGCAGCATGCCAGAATAACTGAGTGTGAATGTTGCTGCAGTTGGGGAGGCAGAACACACTGAACTGGGAATACCTAGTACTGGGTAAAGACGGAGAGTACCAGGCTGGAATGAACTGCCCCCTGGATCAAGCATGAGGCCCCGTCAGCCCAATCCCACCTCTTTAGGGTACCATCTGTGGCAGGATCCTCCCCACCTCTGAAGGGGGTACAGAGCTGGGTTTGGTTCCCCCCAATTACTCCCAGGCCTAACATAGCCCCAGCGGCCACCGCCCCACATTGGAATAATAGGATTCTCCTGCTTTTAGCTGATGTAGCTATCTAGTCCTGTAGCTCAAATGGTCGGAATGTGGTGGGGTGCTGTAGGTTCAGGATTCAAACCCTGCTGATGAGACACTTTGGGGGCTTTTGTTCCAGTTGTATATTTATAGACTTATTTTTACCTTTTTAAAAAACCTATTAAAATACATAGCAAAAGAACTATATTAAAATAACACTTTGGTTATGGTGAAGCTCTCAGAAGATAAGAAAAGTTGGATTTATGGTTCCCTGTGCAACTTTAATTCTGCTCCCTTGGTAATACTGCATGTATATTCATAACTTGAGTCTCATGGTATTTGGGTTTTACTTAAAGCCTCAACTTTTTGAATCTGAGTATTACATAAAAATCTCACTTTTCATTTAAAAACAACAAAAAAGTTCTCATGGTTGTGCAGAAAAGCTTGAAAACAAGAATAGAGTGCACCCTAAAAGCTCAGAAACCAAAAGGCACATGAAAAGAAGCTTTGGCTTAAAAATTAGACTTATTTGTAAAACGCATATCTTATGATTTTGGGGGGCATGACTCATGTGTTTTAACTATTCTGAGTTAGCAGTAAGTATGATACGGTAGAACAGTGATTCTTAACCTGAGGCCCCATCAGCACAAAGCTGTGGTCCATGTGACATCCTCCGGGCAATACAGGTAGTATTGGATGCGGCCCACAATAGTAAATAGGTTGAGAACCACTGCAATAGAACCTCAGAGTTAAGAACTGACTAGTCAACCACATGCCTCATTTGGAACTGGAAGTATGCAGTCAGGTAGCAGTAGAGGTGAAAAACAACCCCAATTACAGCTCAGTACTGTGTTAAACGTAAACTACTAATAAAAATAAAGGGAAAGCTTAAAAAAAAATTGACAGGATAAGGAAACTGATTTAAATGACGCAAGCACAGAAACAATGGTTCTCAAACTTTTCTACTGGTGACTCCTTTCACACAGCAAGCCTCTGAGTGTGACCCCCCCCCCCCCTTATAAATTAAAATGTTTTTATATATTTAACACCAGTATAAATGCTGGATGCAAAGCGGGATTTGGGGTGGGGGCTGACACCTCGCGATCCCCCCCGTAATAACCTCGCGACCCCTTGAGAGGTCCCGATCCCAAGTTTGAGAACCCTGATTTAAATTAAGATGCTTAAAAGCAGCTTTTTTCTTCTCCATAGTAAACTTTCAAAGCTGTATTAAGTCAATGTTCACTTGTAAACTTTTGAAATAACAACTATAACGTTTTGTTCAGAGTTACGAACAATCTTCATTCTTGAGATGCTCATGACTCTGAGGTTCTACTGTACAATCTTTAACATGATTACATACATTTTTCCCCCTCCCACCTAATGCTATAAGAATGTAACACAATATAGCAGATACCACTACTTGCTGAGTGACTGCTGTCCCCTCAATGGTACTGTCAACTAAAATGTTACCTTGGGACTAGTTCCCTCATCAGATTTAGTCATAAATACCATGTTGAAAATTTAATGAAGATTAGTATGGATTCATGGCAGGTATGTCAAGGTCCAAAAGTAGACTGATTTACAGAGATACTCAGTATCTCCCATTTCCACTGAAGTGAGTGTGAACTACAGTTGCACAGCACTCTTGGAAAATTACTGGTTGGTCATATTTTATTTAGTGTCAAAATGGGGACTTAGATTTAGGCACCCCAATTTGAAAATGTAGGCCCTAATGTACAAAACTGGCTTTGTTTTGATTCAAATTAGGAGATACAGCAGTATGAGTGGGTTGGGATGCTAGAGAGGTGCAAGGTAATTTATTCTACAGATCTATAAACTACCAAGTGATACTATAAACTACTAAGTGATAAAGATTTTATCTTTTAATACTGTTAATTATATTCAATTTTTGATTGTATTGCTAAAATAGTAGAATTTATGGCAACATAGAGCAGTAACAGTGTACTAAATTCAGATGCATCAGTGTCCCAAAAGTAAAGAATAACATTTTAAATAAGTTAGCAGTTGAGTATCTAGGGTTCTACCATTTACAGGAAGGAACATGTGTTACAAATTCACAACTACTGTATATTTTTAAGGGCTACTTAAAAATTTCTGCCATTAGAGAGTTATCTTAAAATTCACTCCTGTCAGAATCAGTGTTACCATCTATTATACAAGTAATTCCTAAGATTACTGCAACTGAATAGAGGAAGAACATGTTTCTGATTTTTTTTCAGTTTATTTTATGTATTTGAAAGTACTTTGTAGCTAGTTTCACTGTTTACCTTTTATACATTCATTTTTCCTGTTTGTGTAGGTTTTTTTTCCCCTCAGGGAGAATTATTTTTTCAAATATAATATAAGCACAAAAATTGGCAGTGGGACTTGGGAAGGTGTACTGTCCTCAAACTACTTTTAAACTAATAAAACTGGGAGGAGTGGTAGATACGCTGGAGGGTAGGGATAGGATACAGAGGGACCTAGACAAATTAGAGGATTGGGCCAAAAGAAACCTGATGAGGTTCAACAAGGACAAGTGCAGAGTCCTGCACTTAGGACAGAAGAATCCCATTCACTGTTACAGACTAGGGACCGAGTGGCTAGGCAGCAGTTCTGCAGAAAAGGACCTAGGGGTTACGGTGGACGAGAAGCTGGATATGAGTCGACAGTGTGCCCTTGTTGCCAAGAAGGCTAACGGCATTTTGGGCTGTATAAGTAGGGGCATTGCCAGCAGATCGAGGGACGTGATCGTTCCCCTCTATTCGACATTGGTGAGGCCTCACCTGGAGTACTGTGTCCAGTTTTGGGCCCCACACTACAAGAAGGATGTGGAAAAATTGGAAAGAGTCCAGCGGAGGGCAACAAAAATGATTAGGGGGCTGGAGCACATGACTTATGAGGAGAGGCTGAGGGAACTGGGATTGTTTAGTCTGCAGAAGAGAAGAATGAGGGGGGATTTGATAGCTGCTTTCAACTACCTGAAAGTGGGTTCCAAAGAGGATGGATCTAGACTGTTCTCAGTGGTACCTGATGACAGAACAAGGAGTAATGGTCTTAAGTTGCAGTGGGGGAGGTTTAGGTTGGATATTAGGAAAAACTTTTTCACTAGGAGGGTGGTGAAGAACTGGAATGGGTTACCTAGGGAGGTGGTGGAATCTCCTTTCTTAGAGGTTTTTAAGGTCAGGCTTGACAAAGCCCTGGCTGGGGTGATTTAGTTGGGAATTGGTCCTGCTTTGAGCAGGGGGTTGGACTAGATGACCTGCTGAGGTCCCTTCAAACCCTGAGATTCTATGATTCTATGAAATAGACTAGATTTCAAGTTGACAGTGTCCCTTTAATTGCAGCTTGCAATATTTCGGACTCCAACCAACCAAGGCTTAAACCAAAAAATTAGGGTGGTCTAGAAGTGACCAGGAGCAGCTCAGAAGTTAGCAAGACGCATCACTCTGGCATTGTTGGGCAGGACTGTACTTTCCTGTTCATCAGAATGACTTCCCAGAGATGAATGTGAAAAAGCTCTGTCTTAACTAATCAACTGGTGGCATAAATGTGTACTGAATTTTTTAAAAGATGAATGTTGCATCTCTAATTTTTGTCTAACTGTAGGCTCTACCAGCTTTTGGAAGGAGAGAATCAGAAACAACAATTGTTCAGAACACATGAAGGCATTGAACAAGTGGCTCAGAAATTAAAGCAAGACATTATTTCAGTGCAAGATCAGCTAGCAGTATCTTCTCAAGAACAATTTCTCTTTTTGTCTAAGCTGGATAGTGATTTAGATGCACTTTGTGACTCTCTGTATTGTGGAGGAAATAAGATCTTGCTTAGTAACCAGGTAAGTCCTTATTGTAGAACAACAGCTATTGCTGCATTAGTAAGCATATTTTGCAAATGATTAGTTATACAGACAAAAGGGTCTGAACATGTAGTTAAATATATTATTTTTATCTATTTCACTAATTAATACTTCCTTTAGTATTAAAGAAGTAAAAGTAGCTTTTTTCCAAATGTGTAATTATCATATATAGGTCATAGTCATTAGCCATGGCAGTTTAACAACTGATGTATACCTCTTTGTAGGGTATGCATTTCATCAGAGTATATTATGTCATAAATTGCATCTATGAATTTCTAATAGAAAAACTTAAGATGTTTCTTTCCTGCTACTGTGGTATGGTTTGATGGAAATATATGGGCTGAAATACAATGTTACCACTTTAAAAATCTATAGTAATATTTTTTCCTGGCAGCAACTCTTTCTAAGAATGTCTTTGTTCTGTGTTTATATAGTGCAGGGGAGGGCAAACTATGGCCCACGGGTCGGATCCGGCCCGTCAGGGCTTTCAATCTGGTCCATGGGATTTCCAGCCCCATGGTGCAGAAGGGCTAAGGCAGGCTCCCTGCCTGCCCTGGCATCGTGCTGCTCCAGGAAGCAGCCGGCAGCACATCCCTGCGGCCCCTGGGAGGGGGCAGAGGGCTCCGTGCGCTGCCCTCACCTGCAGGCACCATCCCCCGCAGCTCCCATTGGCTGGGAACAGGGAACCGCGGCCAATGGGAGCTTCGGGGGTGGTAACCACAGGCGAGGGCAGCGCGTGGCGGAGCCACCTGCCCCACCCCAACCCAGGAGCCACTGCCAGACATGCTGGCTACTTCCAGGAGTAGCGCGTGGCCAGAGCAGGCAGGGAGCCTGCCTTAGCCCCACTGCGCGCCGCTGCCACCCCAGAGCCACTCGAGGTAAGCGGTGCCAGGCCAGAGCCTGCACCCCAAACCCCCCATCCACCGCAACCCCCTACCCTGAGCCCCCTGCCCCCTATCTTGAGCTCCCTGCTGCACCCCTCCTGCACCCCTGCCCTGAGTCCCCTCCTGCACCCCGCAACCCTCCACCCCACAACCCTCCTGCACACCACACCCCCTCCTATGTAATGTGGTCCTGGCCCATGACTAGGCTCCATGATAATACAAATAATAATAACAACAAAAGCAGCTTAGACATTTGCATTGACTCCTTATAACAATCAAATGAATACCTACCTACGCTAAAAAAATTAAGATAATTCAAGCTATGAAGCAGTGAAAGATGGAAAAATACAGGTGCCAATAATCTGGTTCCAGTTTAAATCTATGAAGCATTATTTTTGTCTAAGTGCGAGGAGTACTTTTAGAATTGTAACTATTTTTAATGTGAGTAAAATTGTTCTACCATCTTGATCCAATACCAGACAGATGGATAGATTCTGATACCCTTGTTCACATTAAGTACTAGCTGTCTCTACTTGTAATCTCACTTAGTTGAGTGGGACTGTTTGTAAAGTAAGATACTATTCAGTGTGAGTAAGGGTATTACAGTCTGGCCCAGATGAGTTCTACAAATCAAATGAGATTAATTACCTTGTACCTCGTACTTTTGCTTCTTTTCAATATCCTGTGTGTTGTGCAAACCTGCCTCCAAAAACTAAAATATTTTTATATTGTAGTTGAATTAATGTATCAACAATGCAAATGTAATGAACTTTCCTTTTTTTTTAATTTCTGTTAGGAACTAACAGAGCAACTTTATCAACTGGAAGTGAACTTAAATAAACTAAATCAGCTTATTATGGATCTTCTTGCTGATGTAAAGGCCAAGAGAAAGGTTTTAGAGACAAATACACTGCATCAGATGGAAAGAAAATTGTATGTGTATTTTTTCAAAGATGAAGACTATTTGAAAGATATCGTGGAGAAGCTAGAGCATCAGTCTCAGGCTCAAACCATTGGTCTAGAGGATTAAACATTAAATGCATCTTTGTTCTACTGTTAAGATGCGGAAATATTTAGTGTAGACTTTTCTTTATGATTCAATAGGAAAACAAACTTTTTGGATAAGTGCTTTATTTGATAAGGCTGATAATGACATTAGTTTATCAAGAACAGACTGTAAGCTTCTTTGTAGTTTTTGGTGTACAGAGACTTTGGGTTCATACTTCAGTTTGTGAGGGTTTGCTTTACAAGAGAGGGAATGCATTAAGTATCTAGATACTGCTAGACTACATATTACCCTCTGTTACTTAATGTGCAGAGTAAAATGCAGATTCCTGCTTCCATGATACGCTTTTCCTTTGTCTTCAGATGCTATGAAATCCTCTTCATATGTGATCTGCAAAGTTAGTGCAGAGAGGGCATTTTAGGGGTTGGAATCAAGGAATGGCTGTTGAATATAGTATGCTTCCTTCTGAAGCAGATGGTTTTCCTAATAGTAAAATTTTACAGTAACTTCTGTCCTGCGATCCTTTGAGAGGATGTAAGGTGCAGTTGTGCAAAAGTGACAGCATGTTTGGGTATAGACCAAGTGTGTCTGCATTTTTTTCTACAAACTGTCCAAAATCCCTTGGATTAATTGATTGCCCTTCTTTCCTCTTCATGCTACTCTTCCAAACTCTTCCTAGAATCTAGAAGTTCTAAGAGCAAGAGTTTTGAACTTGCCTTTTGTAGCAGGGTGTCCCAAAGATGTTTGTGTTCAGCAGATAATTAATCTGCTATGATCTGTTTCTTTTTTGGCTCACTCTAGAATTTGTAGTAACACAAATTTCAGAATCTTTTAATAACTCTGCCAGACTTATTCAATTTTTTAATAAGAAAAATTTTTGACTCATCAACTGCAACCCCAAGATATGTGTAGCAAACGATATAAGAAACTTGTTATAGAGTAAAGAAAATTAAATGTGATTTCACACAATTATGATGCCTTTTCTCTACTGTGTCCATTGGATCTGCATCCTGATGGGAGCAACAATTCTATTTGCTTTCAGATCATATACAGATATGTTTATAAATATGTACTTGATAAAGGGAAGCAAATTAAGACTGGCTATTTTTATAACTGCAGGTAACATTATTTTTAGTGTATAAATAATATTTTAAATATGTTTTTAACTGTAAAATTGTATTTGATAATTTCCTTTCATGTTTAAATGTATAAGAGCATAACCTCTGTTAAAAGTATTAAGTACTTTAAAATATTTGACGTTTGTAAGTCTGCACTGTCTTTTTTGAACCCTATTAAATATTTAATCATCTTGACTATAAACATCAATAAATCATATCAAGGGTAAAAAGACTACAAGTTAATGGAATGTCTCCTGCTACACCCTTTATTAAAAAGAAAAAACACAATAGGTGTATTTATGTCCTTAATATTAAGTGATTTAAATCCACAAACATAAGAATGTTTCAGCTTAATGGTGGGATTGGTTGTGTCAAGCATAACATTTCTATATATTCTGATCCATGGTATATTGTACCTTTTTGCCTGCCAAATTCTAAATCTAATCTAGATTTGCCACCTGAGATAAGACTGACCCCTCCCACAAGAGAAAAAGTTAGTCTTCATTTAAAAAACCTCTTCCTCTAGGGAGAAGCTACACACCTAAGGAACAATCTCTTGACTGTTGTTTTTCTACCCAAGGTAGGAAAAGAGGCTTGGTAATGACTACATTCTTGACCTGGAACATATCCTGGACAGAGAGGAGAAGCATTTGCAATGCCTATGGTCATGAGCTAAGATGAGTGGTTCCCTCTAAAGAGGGAGAAAACATTTTCTGTGTGGTGATAGAATTTGATTTGGACATGTACTAGTGATGTGAAGGGAGCCAAGAGTGGCCAGTGAATAGTCAAGACCTCTGTATGGGAATAAGTTATTTAATCACTACTGAACTGCCAGTTGTATCCACCAATACTATGGAGTTTGAACCCCAGTTGAGAGATGACCCCTAGAAATACTGTAAGGCACACTATGTAAATTTTTAGTATCAATCTTGTATATGGTTCAAAATGTTACCCCTATTGTCTGAATTTCCCTGTATAATTTACACTGATAGTCTTGTCTACTGACATGAAGGATTTTGCTTCTCTTGCTCCCCAGTGGCCCATGTGATTACATTCTGTACTTACGTTGCATCTAGATATTATAGAATGTGATTAAATGCAGGTCAATTGAAAGATAAGATTCCAGATCAGTACTAATATATGTGGAGGTTTAAACATCAGAGAACAATTGAAAATCATTTGTCAAAAGCAGAGTTTAATGTCTTGTAATTTTTTTTCCTGGCAGTAGTTGATCACATCACCAACACTTACAGTGTTTGTTTAGTGATCTCTATTTTAGGAAAAATGCTGACCTTTGTGTCTAAATAATCAGCTCTTCTTTCCATCTTTTAATGATGTTTCAGCCTTCTGAGGTTTTTTTGCTTTTAGCCTTAAGACTTAAACTGTTTATAGAGGCTTGTGCTTTACTGTAAGGATAGAAAGTAATGAATATATGCAGGCATTAATTTTAGATCTTCATTAGAAAACAATGTGGGAGATTTTTCAAAGAGACACATGACATTGATTTGGAGTTCTTGCCAGACTGATTCTTAAAGGCACTGTGTGCCGCTGAATACACCTCTTAAAGGCTATGACTACATCTTTTTGAAAATCCGGTAGTGTGTATCAAACTGTTTCAATCATGCTTCAGTGCTTATTTCTCTTAAATTATTGGCAGCTGCCAGTACTCATAAGAAACCATTTGACAAACCAATGTGCATACATGGTAGTAGGGGAAAAATATCAGTTTGTATATTGATATTAAAGTCTCTAGGTCAGTGGTTCTCAACCTATTAACCATTGTGGACCGCATATGCAGCTCTCTGTGTTATGTGGGCCGCGTCCACACAATATATATATATTACTTGTATGGCTCTGAGGATGTTACATGAGCCGCAGCTGTGTGCTGATTGGGCTGCAAGCAGGCCGCAGGTTGAGAGCCACTGCTCTAGGTAGAGAGTGGATATACTAGATATTATATATGCATTATCCATTCCATCTTTAGCCTTATGTAGTAGATGCTAATTGTTTCATGATCTTAATGTCTCTTGTATAATACACATGTGATATCTTGTATTCAGGGTTGATGAGAAAAATGGAGAGTTACAAGGAGTACATAGGACATGACCTTTGTAAAGTGCCGCTATCAAATATTGCTCAAAGGATTATGTCAGCTATGCAGTCTGTTCCTTTAGAGGAAGCTCAGAATAGCAGAGAAGGTGGACAGAGTGAGTAACTTGTTCAGTTTTTAACTTAGTTGTGTATTATGTATTTTTGAAAATGGATCCTGAAAATGGAAAGACTTAAGGGAAAATTATCTTTCTAAACACTCACTTTTGCATCTTGAGGGGTAAAAGTACAGTTTCAATGGTTTTACATAGAAATATCTCCAACACTAAGGCCTTGTCTAAACTACACAGTTTTGTCAACAAAAGCCAACTTTCATCAACAAACCAGTGGAGGTGTACACACTGAAATGCTCCTTCCACTGATGTAACTCCCTGCTATGCCGACATAATACAACCACCTCGACGAGAGGCATAGAACTTTTTGGGATGTGTAGTTAGTGATACAGCATCAGTGTAGACACCGCGCTTGCTTATGTCGCCCTATTTGGCCTTCAGGAGGTGTCCCACAATGCCCATCCTGACTGCTCTGGTCAGCAGTTTGGACTCTGTTGCCCTGCAGGTACACAGGCATGCACCCCTCCTCCGTTTAAAGGCCTGGGAATTTTTGAAATTCCTCTTCCTGTTTGCTCTGCGTGAACTGTTCCCACAGCATCTTCCTAGCTGACCATGCCGGCTTTCCACAACAGATGCGCTCCCGCCTGGGGTACGCCAGAGGTGTTGGATCTGCTAGGTCTGTGGGGAGAGGAGGCGCTGCAGTCACAGCTTTGCTCAAGCGGTAGGAACTTTGATATCTATGAGCAGATTGCTCATTGCATGCAGGAGAAGGGACATGAAAGGGACACGCAGCAGTGCTGTGCTAAGATCAAGGAGCTGAGGCAGGCATACCAGAAGGCAAGGGAGGCCAACTGTTGCTCTGGTGCAGTGCCGAAGACATGCCACTTCGAGGAGCTGCACGCTATCCTTGGCCGTGACCCACTGCCAAGAGCCCCGTGGATACTTTGGGGGGACTGGAGGCCGCGGCCAGCGGAGTCAACCCCACGGATGAAGTGATGGATACAAAGTGGACTTGGATGAAGATGAGGGACATGCAACAGGGTTGTCTGGTACGATGGCAAGCCAGGACCTATTTTTGACTCCAGAGGGGTCTAGCCAGTCCCAGCACTCCGTCTCTGGCACACATGAAGCAGGAGAGGCAAGCTCTGGTAAGCACCCATTTTTCTTTCATACTGCACAGTGACATCTCATTTACTTTTTTATATAGTAGAAGAGGGATAAGGGATAGAAATTAACAATAAAGCCTATGCAGCTAGGTAGTGGGGGCTTGGTGAAAAAAGTTTGTTAATGTACACTGGGATGTCTGAGGAATCCTCCATAGAGATCTCTCGGAAACTTTCGCGTAGGTACTTGGCAATCCTCTGCTGAAGATTCCTTGGCAGAGCTGCCTTGTTTCTCCCCCTGCTGTAGGAAACTTTATCGTGCCAACTGGCAATTTTTTTCTGCAGGGACCACAGTGGAACACAGGCAAGCAGCATATGGACCTGGTCTGGAGCCATACGCATGCAGGAGATGGACCCTTGCATCCTGGGTTACCCTAAGGAATGAGATATTGGGTTTGATTATCCCAGCCTGTGGAAAAGGATGCCAATATTCAGAATATCTCCCTAGGCATGTGTAGTGACCCTCTTTGCAAACCACCCATACCCTTTGTCTCTCCTTTGCCATTTCCTCTTCCCAACCCACCCTGCCCCACCGAACTCACCATATTTGGGACTCTCACTGAGCTGTGTGCTAACCAAGGGACAGTGAGAAAGAGGTGTATGTGGCTTTTGTGATTCATGGCTGGGAGTGCAGTCACAATGCTGTGTCTGTTCATTGTTTCGTTGGCTTTTGCAGATGTGCCCTTGAGGACCAATTCCTACACATCAGCAGAGTGCCTCCATCAGATAAGGAGGCGAACAAGGAGGAGTAAGGAGGTTATGTTTCTCAAAGTACTGCAGTCAACAGATACAGCAGATAGCGAAAAGAGTGTGGAGGAAGACCGTTAATGAAAAACTCAGGCTGGATAGCCTGGAAAGGAGACAGGGGCAGGAGTGGATGATAGATGGACAGGAGTGGATGATAAAGCCACTGAAGGGCCAGACAGAGATGCTCAAGTCCCTAGTAGAGCTGCCGTCTGAGCACATCTGTGCATGACTCCCTCTGCAGCCAATACAGAACACTGTTCCATGACCTCCCCAAACTCCCTCAACACATTCCTTGCATGTTCCCGTTCCCTCGCAGTACTCCTTGCACTCCACCCCCAGAGACTGGTTTCATGATGAAAACTGGAGTTACACACAGCTGAGAGAGCCTTGACTGCGAGTCTGTTCCTCATTTCCATGTCCCCTGTTTGTGCCCCCCTCCAAAGAAAATTATCCTTTAATTAAAGTGTAGTTTTTGAAACAAAATGAGTCTTTATTTGTATCATGCACACAGTAGTTGCTGCTAAAATTCACTGCTATAGGCAAGAACACTTGCTCACGACAGTTAACGCTCAGGAAGCAAGCATTACAGGGGTCATTCAAGGCAGTAAGTAAACATTGCCTGGCCAAATGCATTGCATAAAGACAAATTACGGGGGCTCATTATCAAAATGCTCCTTCAAAGCCTCCCTGATTCGAATAGCCTCCTGCTGAGCCCCTCTACTTGCCCTGGTATCTGGCTGCTCTAAATCAGCAGCCAGCTGATCCACCTCAGCACTCCAACCCTGGGGAAACTTTTCCCCTTTCACTTTGCAAATGTTATGCAGAGCACAGCTGTCTGCTATGACCATTGGAATATTTTCCTCATTGAGGTCTAACTTGCCAAAAAGGCATCCCAGCAACATTTGAATCTGCCAAACAGGCACATTCAGTCTCATTCAGCGCCTGTTGTTGAAGCACTCCTTGCTGCTGTCTAAGTTCCTGGTGTAAGGCTTCATGAGCCATGGGAGCAAGGGGTGGGTGGGGTCTTCCAGGATCACTGTGGGCATTTGCACATCTCCCATTGGAATCTTCTGGTCTGGAAAGAAAGTCCCAGCATGCAGTTTTCTGTACAATCCAGTGTTCCTAAAGATGTGTGCATTATGAACTTTCCCCTGACCAGCCCTGCATTCATGTCAGTTAAACGGCCCTGGTGATTCACCAGCGCCTGCAAGACCATGGAGAAGTAGCCCTTTCAGTTGATATATTCTGTCACAAGATGGTCTGGGGCCAAAATTGAGATATGCGTGCTCTCTATCACACTGCCACAGTCAGGGAATAGCATTGCCACAAAGCCATCAGGTATTTCCTGCACATTACCCAGAGTCACAGTCCTTCATAGTAGGAAGCGATTCATGTCCCCGCACACTTGCATCACCATAATCCCCGCGGTGGACTTTCCAACTCCAAACCGATTGGCAACTGACAGGTAGCAGTCTGGAGTTGCCAGCTTCCACACAGTGATCGCCACTCGCTTTTCCACTGTGAGCGCAGTTCTCATTCTGGTGTTCTTATGCCACAGGGCAGGGGCGAGCTCCCCACATAGTTCCAGGAAGATGGATTTGCACATCTGAAAGTTCTGCAGCTACTGCTCGTCATCCCATACGTGCCTCACGATGTGATCCCACCACTCAGTGCTTGTTTCCTGAGCCCAGTACCGATGGTCCACCATATGCAGCTGCTCCAGGAATGCCAGCAGCAGTCTTGAATTGTGTCTTTCCTTTGTACACAGCAGGGTAGACAAGCAGATTCACTTCATTCGCAGCTCATGAAATACTGCAGGACCAGCTGCGTTGTGTTCATAATGTTCATCACCAGACTCGTCAGCAGTTCAGGATCCATGCTTTCAGGCAGAAATGGTGGGCACACAGTTTACGGGGGCTGTTCAAAAAGGCACGAAACTAAGTCGAAATGATGGGATGGAAAAAACTACATCATGGCACAATGCGCACACCCCTATGATGCATCGTGATCCATCTCCAGATCTCCCAGCAGCAGAGGGTGGCAAGTTGCATCGTGGGTAGCTATCCCACGATGCAACTCACTATCAATGCAAGAGCACCGACTGTGGACACGCTCCGCCGACGCAAGTAGCATTGTGTTGACATGCACAACTGATGTAATTGAAGCGGCTGATGATTGATGACATAACTTAATTAAACTGAACTCTGTAGTGTACACAGAGCCTTAGGAAATGCTTTTTATTGGCAGTAAAACATTGTTTCTTAATGTTGAAATCATAGGACTGTGCCAGTGTTTGCAAGTTTGGTTTCTGTGGTTCAACAAGCTTATAGTATCTCATACTTGAATGAATATTAATGAATCTTAACTTTTAATGAATGAACAAGTTGTATCTATCTGTTAGTAGAGCAAGCAGTCTTGAGGGTGACCCCCATATATTGACTAAAAATGCTTTATAGTACAATTTCTGATCTACCAATAAAATCACAAAATCTAGTATCTTAAGTTTTAAATGTATCTAGAGAATTTACTTTTGTGATATATTGTGCCTCTTTTTGTGAGAGGGCTGGTTGGGGAATTATTTGACCATGTTCAGATTAATTCACTTTTTACTGCATGGCTAGATGTCAAAAAAGGTTGGAAAGACAGAACATATTGTAGATGAGGGCTTTGTCGTTGCAGAGACATAGCATAGCCCTCCTTCCACCAAAAGGGCTATTTTAGATGGGCATACGAAATTGGGTATCTCATAGACAGCTAATTAAGCAGTATCCTCCCTGATGCTGACGAGTAGGATAGTAGAGTATGAACTTTGGCTCAGAAATGTCAGTCCTTTTGCTGTTGACAATATGGAGGGAAGGGCGAAGGGAAGAGCCTGAAGCCCAGATAATTGCAGCTCCAGCGTCTTTGCTGAGACCTAGGCATCTGAAGAAGCCTCAGAATTCCTTTTGAAGGTGGCTTTCACCTCTATATCACCTGTATCTTTGAGAGAAAAATCCCCATCAGATGGGTTTATTGCATCTTTTACTAAAGATACCACTGCAGAATAGAGGTTTAGCATTTCTGTGATGGCAATTTTGGGCTCTTGAATTTTGTATCAAAGTACATGCCTGTTTTATGATCTGTCTCGTTCATCCCTGATCACATCATTGAAGGATGCAGTGGTATTGTTGTCTCATGCAAAGTTTTGGATGGGAGGTATTTGCCCTTAGGCTTGCCTTCAGGCACCTGCTCTGCTTGGATCTGGATGACAGATCCAACCATTCTGCACACAATATCAAACTTATCAGGTGGGATGTGGGAGGGACATCTTCACTGTTTCCCCCCCCTCCTTATCTGTCTCCGAGCCCTGATATTGAGAGCACTTTTTCTCAGTGGAGTAGATGGAACCTGAGTTAGAGGATGACTATTTCTTAGATTTCTTATTTTCTTTCCCTTTTTGTTTATTTTTATATATATATATATATATATATATATATATATATATATATATATATATAGAGACTTGTTGGCCCTCTTTTTACTTGCTTTGTATGAATTTTGATGTGGGTGTAGCCAGGGCAGGACCTCTTGTGGCTCTTTTTTATAGAATAATAGAATCGTAGGCAATATTGGCTCTGAAAATTCTTGAGGCAGAAGTACTAATATCCCTGTTTTACAGATGGGGACATGCGGCTCAGAGAGACTAAGGGAAATTCCCAAAGTTCACTTAAGACAAAATCTGTGGCAAAGCAGGGATACAAATACAAGTCTCCTGAGTTCCAGGCCAGTGTTTTACCCACTGGACCATCCTTCCTTTTTTCCATCCAACCCTGGAATTTGGGGTTGGGGCTGGAGGATTTGTTCCAGGTGGATCCATCATTTATTGCCCCCCATGCAACAAGAATGTAGGAGCAGCAGAATTACTGCAGATTTAGGGGCCTGTAACATCTGTAAAGAGGCTTGCTTTTGCCTTGTGGCCTAGAGCATAGGATTATCCCAGCTCCACCCTCTATGCCAAACCTATCTACATGGGTTTGGTGTGGAGGAGAGGAGACAAGCAGGGAAGATTATTTAATACGAAGAAACTTGTTGATGTAGAAGGTACTTAGTGCATGGCACAGCAATATGGAGTATTCCCATGTAATGTAATGTGACCTCAGTCTTAACCAATTTAATTTGAAAGCTCCATGGTAGGATCTATTGTACAAAGAAAGCAGTTGGTGTGGTGCCTTTCTGGTGGGCAAGTTCATGGTGACTTGAACGATACGGTCCAATTCTGTACACTTGTTCAACCTCAATAGTTTCACTGAAGGGTTGCACCAGTATTACAGAGTAGAATTTGTCCCCATATGTGCAAGTCATCTTGAAAGTCAGTGTACAAGTCAAACATGGTAGATACAGTGATGGAACAACAGGGGAGTCAGAGCTGATAATGTGTACACTGACCACTTTCACAAACAAGACTGCACTTACTTCAGGATATTTACAAATTTCATGGCATTACTGCAAGAGTTGTTGAGTAAATGACTCAGTTAACCATTTAAAACTGGATATCTTAATCCCATGTAAGAATATTGTTAAAGCATAGAATTGTTGGGCTGGAAGGGACCTTGAGAAGTCAAGTTCAGCCCCATGTGCTGAGGCAGGACCAAGTAAACCTAGATCATTCCTGACAGGTGTTTGTTCAATCTGTTCTTAAAAACCTCTAATGATTGGGATTCCACAACCTCTCTGGAAGCCTATTCCGGAGCTTGACTACCCTTATAACTAGAAAGGTTCTCCTAATATCTAGCCTAAATTTCCCTGGCAGCAGATGAAGCCCGTTGTTTCTTGTCTTACCGTTGATGGACATGGAGAACAATTGGTCACCATTTTCTTTATATCAGCACTTAACATACTTGAAGTCTATTTTTAGGTTCTCCCTCAGTCTTCTTTTCTCAAGACTGAACATACACAGTTTTTTTTTTAATAGGTCAGGTTTTCTAAATCTTTTATCATTTTTGTTGCCCTCCTTGGGACCATCTCCAATTTGTCCATGTCTTTCCTAAAGCTTGGTGCCCAGAATTGGATACACTACTCCAGCTGAGTCCTCACCAGTGCTGAGTAGAGCACAACAATTACTGCCCTTGTCTTACATACATACAAAAGCAGTCAGGTATAATATGTACATGTACTCTTGTTTGTAGGTTGTTGGTCTGGAACTTTTCTTTAAATGGAGTTAATTAGCTGGGCATTGTCCTAAAAAACAACTAAACCAATAAAAAGTTCTTACTCAAAGGAACATAAAACATTAGGAACTGTACCACAGTCAAGTATACCTAAACATGACACAAACGTCATCTAAATGTTACATTGCCATGAGGTGGACTGACAGAGAACATATTACTTATTCCAGGCCAACAGCTGGTAGTGAAGATCTGCTTTGTGAGCCCCACATTTCCAGTTTTTAACTTTTTTTTTTTTTTTTTTTTAAAGTATCTTGCCTAATTAGGTTTTCCTTTTTGTAGTCCATTGAGGCAGTAACCCCTGTGATCTGTTCAAACATGTCATGCTTGAACCAAACTCTCTCTTCCATTTCTTTATTTGCTTCTTGGGCAGTTGACTGACCCATCTGAGAAAAAGAACAGCAATGCCTCAAGAATAACTAAAGCAATATGGAAACTTGTATTTGGAAAAAGAATCAATATTGCGATTTGTCAGCAGTAATATCTCTTGACCCATGCTTCAAAAACTTGATAAAAACCATTGGGCTACTTGCTAAATTGTATCTTATGTATGATGCAGTAGTAGCTGGAAGGTTCATTTGTTATCCAGGATGTACTTTCTAATTCTAGAATGGTAGTGATTTGTCCCTAAGGATTACATCTCAACAAGAACCTAAACTGTCCTGAGATAGCCTTATGAAGTCATGCTTTTCATGTTATTGCTCGTTATAACTTGTATATACCTTTCAGTACTCTCTTAAACTGTCAGAACTAGAAAAAGCTACAATGGTAGATTTAGTCATAGTTGTACATTTATGTAATATAATTTACACAAACTGGATGACCATCTAAAGATTTCCAGTTTGAGAAATGTTAACAAAAATAGTCCCTGGACAAAGGTTGCAGTTCTGACTTGGCCTGTTATTACATCCTGACAACCCCAAACATACCTACCAAATAAAAGTATACAAATAAATATGCAACAATATCCATATCACTTTTTAATCTGTCTTGGTCTTGCCCTCCAAGACCCAAGCCCTCCTCTCAAAGGGATAAGCTTGCTGCCTCTATTCTGCTCTCAAGCCCCTACTTCCTTGGAAATGAGGGACTGAGTTCTAGTGTAGGTCCATTTTTCTGTGTGATATTACGTTGCTCTGCTGCTAGATCTTTGTGATCTCTCGCTTCTCTCCGTATTTAAAATGAGAAATTATAGGTATTACTTTTATAAAAGCAAATGTAGACAATTCATGGAACTTCTTGGTAAGTGGAAAAAAGAAAGTGGATATAAAAACAGTAACTTGTAAACCGGAGGAAAAACAAAAAATAGAGTACCTACTTCTAATTAGTATTGTCCTACTTACCTAAAACTTGATAATTTTAAAAGCAAACTTACAAAAAATAAAACATTTTTGTGAAACCACTTTCAACCTAGTAAACAAACTCTTGATTATCTCTATTCTATACGATTTAAAAATAAGTTTACAATTTGTGCTCTGTTCTGGGAATTTCCTAGGTTTAAGCCTGTTAATTTGTATGATAGATGGAAAAAGAAGTCAATTCTCAAGAACAGGTAGACTCAAAATGGAGAGGAATCACAATTTTCTGTTTTAACTGTTTTTCCTGTAAGACACACACAATTCAACTTCTGAGATAAGCCTTTTAGAACCCCCTCTGTGGAGACACTTTTAGACTGTATTTTATTGTAATACATGGAGAATTGAATGTGATTTTGCTAATCTCTTGGAAGTGCCCGTTGGAAAGTTTGTATGTCTTTCTAAAATATATGCTCTATTTCAGCCAGAAATTATGGGCTTTATGAAGGAATTTACTGAGTGAAATTCTATGGCTTTTGGTATGAGAATAGATGATCACAATTGTCTTTCTTCTAGCCTTTAAAATCTGTGAAAGCAAAGATAGGTTTATATTGCCATCTAGTGACATTTTTTTTCAGACTGCAGGAAAAGATATACAAAACAGAACTAAGGTTAGTTGGATATTAAGATACAGGTGAATCCACTGAACAGTGCATGGTGAGGAAGGTGTAAGTGGACAAAACTAGAGATTCCCTTGGAATAAAATCTAGAACTTTAATAGATTTTTTTTTAATTGCATTAGATAAGGTCCTTAGCAGAATTCAAGTTTTACATTTTTTTCTCATTTAATATTGTCCACTGATCTTCATCCTATAATGCAACAATGTAGCATAATTTATTTAATATTTATTAGCTTTATGTTTTTAGTGTCTGGCCTTACTGAAGGAAAGGTCCCACTTACTACAATAAGAGTTTTACCTGAATAAATACTTCAGAATTTGGCCAACTTGTTGCTTCTTAATAAATAATAAAACGTACTTATTGGTTGCCTGTTTCATTGTAATAGCAGTTTGATATCCAAGATATAAATAAATATAATTTGCTTTATAAATACACATACTCCGTGTATATATTATGGTGGAGCTGTAGTGATACCATAGTTAAGGTTGTGGTAACGTTTATATTTTGACAAAACTGTTAAATGGTTATTTTTTCAGGAATGTAAGAGTGTATGTGTGGCGAGGGGAAACGCCATTGAAATTAAAATTCACATCGTATTTGAATTTTTATGTTGGTTTGATGCAGATCAATTTGATACATTTGGAATCAGGGCTTTGGAGCGGAGCACGGAGCTGGAGCACAGAGCAGCTCCGGAGCAGTGGAGCTGCAGGTTTTTGCCTGGAGCTGGAGCGGAGCCGGAGCACAGCTCCAAAGCCCTGTTTGGAATACGTTGATGTAAAAATGATCACTTAAATTTTTTTTTAATAGGATGAGGACTGTTTTGGGTGCCTTTTGACAAAAACGTACAAGTTCCAAGGGGTCTGAGTTTTGCCTCACACATTACATCTGCTAAGTAGGACAATACTAACTAGAAGTAGGTAATCCTATTTTTTTCTGAAGTTTACACGTTACTATTTTTTAATTTTGTCTGCACGAAGCAGACATATTAAGCACTCTCAACACTATCATCGGCATGTGACGAGTGTTGTCTGTATTATAGACTTCACTTAATATAATATCTATTGGCTTATGGGAAAGTTCCCTGAGCTGGGAAATAGAAGACCATGAGGTGAAATCTTGTCTCTACTGAGGGTGCTTTATATTTCCATTACGTTCACCACCCTTATTACCAAACAAGGTCGTGATCCTAACCCTGGAAGGCAGGTAAGTATGAGCTGCTGCTGCTTCTCTGCCGTCCCCCTGCCCCCCATTGCTCACAGTTCTACAAATATGTTAACAGCAAAATTACATAAGATCATTCTGATATTTGGGAATATAGAACCCAGTTCTCTAATGTGGTAGATCCAAACCTTACCCACTTAATCCACTTTTATATGCTTTGGTTATCTCCTCAAAATCCATTACAGTGGGAATAGAATCCAGGATTCCTCATCTCCGGTTTTCTACAGCTGTCTAGCAAAGAGTGGTGTAATCCAATGGGAAATTGCCAAGTCTCTCTCCCCCCCCCCCCCTTACTGTCTGGTCCACAGAAAGGCTAGCTCAAGTCTTAAGGGTCTCAGTTGGGATTCTACAGGTCCAGGTTTCAAACCCTTGCTAATGATCCATGTTGGGGGAGGGCAGGAGGAAGCTGTTGTGAATGTATGTGATACTAGAGGGTTGCATGTTTCATTGTTTCTGTAGGCCAAGCTCATTGTGCACACCAGGGATGTTAGTTACATACCTCCATGTGCCATCCCCACTCTGCTCATGCAGGCTGAGTTCTATGTATTGTTTAACTCTTTAAGTGCAAATGGCTTTTGAGGGAAAAAAGTATGCAGTGAGAATCTGTGGAATGTATGGATAGATTAGAGCCTATAGCCATTTTACAGTGTACTGCCACAGAACTTAAATTCAATTGTCATTTGAGCTGCTTGTCTTTTTCTCAGTTTGTGTGTGTATGTGTATGTGTATATATATATATATATATATATATATATATATATTTGTTTGCTTTTGTTTTATCTGTTAGTTATTGAACCCAGGGTCAAACATAATTCCTTCAAATGTTTGGGCCCATGGTATGATAAATCGTAAAATTCAAAAACATAACATAATACACCTACATATGACATAAAGATAAGTGTAGGTACTTAATTTAAATTCACCAAATAGCCATAAGAAGGAGTATTGAATAACCCAAATATCTAAAGCAGGAGTATTTTCAATTCATTTTGCACTCACCCCACCTCATGCCAGGGGTTGTGCATCCCCCCCCCCCCCCCCCCCCCCCCCCCCCCCCCCCCCCCCCCCCCCCNCCCCCCCCCCCCCCCCCCCCCATGCCAGAGGCTGTGTGTGTCTCCAAAGTAAATTTAGTCTCCCACTGGATTGGAAGGGATGGGCAGATGGCTGGTGCCATTCCCGACATGGAGTAGGCTTTGGGGAAGCAAAGTGCTAAGAGGGAGGAAGGAATAAAACCTCTTTCATTCTCCTCTCCCTCTGGCTCCCCCTGCTATTTCTTTTCTTTCTGTCTAGGAGATAAATCTTACAGAATATCAACATTTTAAACTCCATTGGGATATGGGCAGAGCTGAGATGGAGGTTGGAGATAGTTTTAGGATGGAAGGTCAGTTACTGAGCTGGTTAAAGCAGATAAGTGAACTAAGCAGATGCAAGGGGGCTCTGTGTGTCCCTCATTTCCACTTTCCTGTTTGCTGATTCTCTTTCCCCCCCCCCCCCCCCCCCCCCCCCCCCCCCGGGGGGGTTCCCCCCCCCCCCCCCCCAAAATCAATAGAGTTCTGCCCAGAACTTTCCTTGACATTTTGGAATCGATCAAATATTGTGCTCCAAAGTTATTGGGTTACTTATGGACAAACTGAGAAATTCTGTCGAGTTGAGTATAGGGCCTCGTTCACTGTGCCAATAATTTTTTTGAAACAATTTAATTCAGCAAACTGGAAAAAAAAATTCCATCATGTGGAATGGTGCTGATCCCCACATGGGTCATTAGCAGGGTTGGGATATTTAGATACACGGCACAGACCTCTATCACTTGAGCTAACTAAGTAGTTGGTAGTAAGTTGTTATCCTCTGGACCAGCAACTAAAGGGCTGGCATGTGCACTTTGCCAGTGGGTTTCATGTCTATTTACTAGACAGCAGAAGAATGCTGAGACTCTGGAATACCAGTTTCAATTCCAGATTCTGGAGGGAGATGTTCTCTAGAAGTTATATACCCTTCTGTCCCTCTTCATCCTTTAGGCTTGTCCCTGTCCCCCTTCTGCTCCTGTTCTGTTGGCGTCTATCCTTGTTCTCCTTGTTTCCTATCAACTACCTTGGCTCCTGTCCTTGTTTCCCCTCTGTTCTAACCTCTCCCAGCCTACCCCTGCTTCTCATCCCTTTGCATTTGACGCAGATTGTTCTTGTTCCTCCATCTGTCTTAAGCTCTGGTAAGCAGGTGTTGAGAGCAGAGGAAAGAGAATTTCCTTGCTCTCAGTTCTGGTGCCTGGCACCAAAGTGAACCACCTGCTGCCAGAAGGATCAGTTGTAAATAAAATCCTGCTCAATCCTAGCAGTTTTTCTGGGAGAAGGCATGCTCAGGCACTCTGTGGGGATGAAGCATGCGCAGTCTGGTTGACACACAAGATTTGTGTGCACGAATGGAGCCTCTTGGTGAAGGAGGACTCTGGAGAATAAAGCTGCCAGCCTATATGGGTTAGAATTGTATGTGAATTGCGATTTTTCAGATGCTTATAACTTGCCCAAATGTGAATGAATTTTTCACATGAATGGAAAAACGCACATCCTTAACACCAGAGACTGACCTCTGCCAAATGTCAAGCCCTTGCAACAGCGCACGGAGGAATTAATGCATCTCAGCGAAGTGTGCAGGTTTTTTCAACATGGGAAAATGTATTTTTCCCTATAATTATCCTAGGAAACAGCTGAATAATTTTAACACAATTTTTTTTTTTTTTTTTTTTAATTCAGCCTGAAGCATACAAATGGCAGGGAAAATTTCAGTGCAAATGCTTAAAGTTTGGTGAAGTTAAAAGCAACTGAAAATAGGGTCTTATAAAGGAAAGTTTTTGGAGATCTTAGCCATAGGCATTGCTGCCACCTCTGGCTATAGCAGGGGTTATCAAACTGGGGGTCGGGACCCCTCAGGGGGTCCCGAGTTATTACATGGGGGGTCATGAGCTGTCAGCCTCCACCCAAAACCCTGCTTTGCATCCAGCATTTATAATGATGTTAAATATATAAAAGTTTTTAATTTATAAGGGGGGCTGCACTCAGAGGCTTGCTATGTGAAAGGGGTCACCAGTATAAAAGTTTGAGAACCACTGGGCTATAGTATACAAATGCCTTTTTTTTTTTAAGGTAATAATGAGAAGATGAATGAGTATAAATTCAGGGAAAAGAAAATCACTTTGGAAAATGAAGAGGCAAGTATATTGTAAAACTAAGGAAAAAGTTCAAAACATGTACTTTTTATGTTAAATTTTATTTTCCACCATAAATTTTATTAACATAAACTGTGTGTGTATTATCAGTCACCCATTTGGACAATATGCATCCTTCCTCTAGCTTTCTGTCTTACCTCTATCATCCAGTTAGCAGCAGGAGTCTTGGCTCCAGTTCTGCCTCCTTTGTCAGCTCACTCTAATGACTCCCAAGTTGTCTCTAGCTGTTTCTCCAGGAAGAAGCTGGTATTACTTTTGAGGTGCCATTTCTTTCCACCACTAGTGTAATATAGGGACTATGTTTACCTTGCTTCTCTGTGGCTCTTGGGGACATAGCTGTAGTCAGCCACAGGAGATGAGTGGAAAGGGTTTATTGTGCATGTGGAGTCAGCCCCGTCCCACCCCCAAAATAAACACACTCAGAGGAGTATATTCTAACTAGCAGAAGGAGGACTATAGTGAGCAGAGGAGGAAAGGAAACATGCCCAAATTTCTGCTTCCTGTATCCAGCAGGAACATTTTTTTACCCTAGGAGCCATAACCTGGAACAGTCAGGATTACAGTATTGCCAGCCCCAAGTGTTCAGAATTCATGAGTCAAACCTCCTTTCCTTCCTCCCAAAATGATATTTTGAAATAGAGTAAATTAATCATTTTGGCTGTTGTTCTGCCTTTGAGCCTTTTCAAGAGAACTGTCACCTACAGTTTTATGTGTAATACTTTCAGTGTCATAATTCAATTTTACTTGCACACAAAGTGAACACAAAAAATGTAGGACTCTGCTTGCTATTTGGCAGTAGAATGCACTCCACTGCATCAGCTGATTGAATGTTTGGGTGTCATGCTAAGGCTATTCCTTCTCTTTCAGCCTTAGTGGTGTCCTATTGGGAACAGGGGCGCTGGAACAATTTTTATAGTGGGAGTACTGAGAGCTATTGAACCAAACTGTAAACCCTTTATATAATGGAAACCACTTCAAGCCAGGGGGCACAGCAGAACCCCTAGTTCCAGCACATATGATTGGGAATGGTGGTTGGGGCAAACTCTTTATAGTGCCCCCCATTCCATTAACTTCAGATTAATTCAATTTGTCGTCTTCCCTAACCAGATACTATCATTCAGAACCGTTAGCTACATTGATGGCAGACAAGCCACATACAAGAAGACAGATTTTTCTGTTAGTTGTGTTTGGTTATCAACTTGTACCCAGAGTGTGTAGTCTCAGGCTAGATAATTGGTTTCATAACTTTGAAGTTAGGGAGCCTGAGAAATAAGCTGAGGAAGGAGAAATTAAAGTCACATTTTTGGTACCCCGCTTGATAAATGAGGCAAAAGAGTGAATGGGCATGGAAAATAAACTTCCATTTGGCCTCTGAAGACTGTCTTTCCAGGTCATGGATGAAACACTTTAATATGGATGATAGAGAAGCTTGTACAGCAGCTGCTAATACCAGTTTTGCAGTCAGTAGGCTGTTAACTTTGCACTTTCCATGAGCCCTGTAATTCACTTAAATATGACCCCAACAGCAACAATTGAAAAATAATAGTAATTTTTCATTACAAATATATAAAGGAGCAGAGTGGTTTTTTTTAAAGGGATGCATATTTAGTCTTTATAGTGTTTTCTCTTTGTTATATAGTCTTGTTAAATTTAATCTTCTTTGAGTGATTGCTCATGTGTATTCCACAGTAGGTGTGCGTGCTCGCCACGTGCACCGGTGCCGGAAGTTTTTCCCTTAGCAGTACCCGTAGTGGGGGAGCCCCGCTGTGACCCCTGGAGTGGTGCCTCTATATCGCGCTATAAAGGGGGCTGCGTGCTCCCCCCACCCTCAGTTCCTTCTTGCTGCCAGTGAAGGTAGTCAGAACTTTGTGCTCCAGCTTTGCTGTAGCACCTTTAGCCTTAGTGGTACGATTATTCGACTGTAGATAGTTTCTCTAGTTAGTGGCCTGGCTCAGGGCATGCTCCGGGCTTCAAGTCGTGCGACTCCTGTCGCAATTCCATGCCCAGAAGCGATCCACACTCTGTGTCTTCGCTGCCTGGGCGAGACTCACATAAGTGAGCGGTGCAAAATCTGCAAATTATTCAAACCTCGAACGAAGCGCGAACGAGATATCCGACTCCGGGCTCTACTCATGGAGTCAGCATTGGCACCGGCGCGCCGACCTGACCCGGCGCCGGGCACTGAGTCCTCGGTGCGGGGCGAGGCCCCATCTACCAGTCGGCACCGCTCCCCTGCTAAGAAGCAAGGGAAGACCCAGCGGCGTCGAGACAAGGATAGGGATGAGGCCGGACCCGAGTTGGACAGCCCATGATCCCCATCGGGACCTAGACCTCCGACTCGCGTTGAGTGGAATAGTCCGGTCCCGTCCGTGCGTGCCTCTCCTGCGGTGAGGATGCTGTCGATGCTGGAGGCAGCACAGGCAGCGCGTGACATCCTCGTCCTTCCGGTGCTGGGCACGCCGCCCGCGGGCCCCCGGTCCCGAGGGAAGCCGCCACTGGGTGCTCATCAACCATCTCCAGCCAGATCCGAGGCTGAGATGCCTGCCCGTTCCAAGGGGCCCTCCCGTAGCCCACGACAGACCTCTACTCCGTCGGCTGGGTCACCTGAGAGCGGGTCTCCGGAGGCCTCCATTGCCCAGAGGGGCCGCAGGCACCGTGATAGAAGGCATTGACGCTCTTCTTCCAGCCGGAGTGATAGTGGTTCTTGATGCTGTCGGCACCGCCACTCATATTCGAGTGTTTGCCGAGACAAACGCCATAGTCGGAGTGCATCCCGACCGGCACTGAGGCGTTGTAAGCCACGGTCGCCGGAGGGATTCCAGAGACAGTGCATCCAATGTATACATGTCGTCGTCGAGGTCCAAATCCCGAGGTCAGCGCTGACATGGCCGGGACCGGTCCAGCCGCTCGTACGGCACCGTGCGTTCATCGGTGACCTCAGCCTCGGCTCCCAGCCGTCCTTCCCCGGGCCGAATTGCCCCTCAAGAGCAAGTGGCTCTGCTAGGACCTCATGCGGATCAGTGGCAAGGGGCGCCCTTGCAAGGACAGTGGTGCCAATGGGCACCGTGGCCCCAAGCGCCCGCACCGGCAAGACCCCGTTCTGTGGCAGGGGCATCCCAGGTCCACTCGGCATCCCCGTCTCGGCACCGAGATCAGTCCTCAGGCACCGAACCACCGGCACCGTGCCCGGGCCCGGATGCGGGGTTTGAGCCGACGGTACCGCACGACGCCCTGGAGGCACCACCGGTCGCCTCGTCGGCACCGGATGAGTCCATAGCGGCGGCGCCGCTGCCTGTCTCTTAGGAGGACTTTAGGGCTCATCAAGAGCTTCTTAGATGGGTGGCCTCGAATCTCCAGCTCCAGGCTGAAGAGATGGAGGAGCCGTCGGACACTTTGTTTAATGTCTTGTCCTCCTTGGCACCGGGCCGTGCGGCCTTGCCTTTTCACCAGGGGGTAGCCAATATTTCTACCAGACTTTGGCAGACCCCGGCTTCCCTGGCGCCCATTTCTAAGAAGGTGGAGCAGAAGTACTTCGTGCCAGCAAAGGGGCATGAGTACTTGTACACTCACCCAACCCCAAACTCGCTGGTGGTGGAATCCGTTCACCACCGTGAAAGACATGGCCAGCCTGCACCCACCCCCAAGGATAAAGACACCAGGTGACTAGACACTTTTGGGAAAAAGGTTTATTCATTGGCGAGCTTCCAGCTCAAAGTGGCAAACCACCAAGCGCTGCTGAGCTGGTATGATTTTAACTTGTGGGGGTCTCTGCCAAAATTCGAGCCTCTTCTCCAAGACAAGGACAAGAGGGAATTCAGAGCTTTGGTCGACGAGGGTGCGGCGGCGGCGAAAGCAGCTCTTCAAGTGGCTTCGGATGCGGCGGACACAGCGGCCCGTTCCATGGCCTCGGCTATCTCCATGCAAAGGGCGTCGTGGCTCTCGCTGTCAGGGCTGTCCGCGGAATCCCAGTCCCTCATGCAGGACCTGCCCTTCGATGGGAAAGCCCTGTTTGCGGACCAAACAGACACTCATCTGCATGGGATGAAAGACTCCCGCACCACCCTGCAGACCCTAGGCCTGTATGTCCCGCCACCCAAGGACAAACCCAGGCCTCAGACCTCGGCTCCCCCAGTTAGGGGCAGATATGAGCCCCCGCCTAAGAGACCGAGGGAGCAGAGGCATAGATCCCAACGCCAGTCCCGTTCAGCCCCACAACCTGGCCCCTCGAAGGGCAAGAGGCAGGGGAAGAGGTGCTTTTGACTCTTGCGGGGGGCCACCGAGCCTGTTGCCCGGGAAGGCCCCCAGTTAATAAAGTTGGTGTTTGGCAACCGTTTATCTGCCTTCCAAGTGCAATGGTCCCGTATAACGTCGGACCGGTGGGTCCTCAGTACTATCTCCAAAGGGTACATGTTACAATTCGACTCGGCCCCTCCCCACCATCCTCCATCCCGGAAGGTCCCCGGAGACCCGGAGCACGCCCATCTTCTAAACCAGGAGGTGGTACGCCTCCTCACCCTGGGCGCGGTGTAGAGGGTTCCTCGGGAATTCCAGGGCAAGGGGTTTTACTCCCGGTATTTCCTGATCCCGAAGGCGAAAGGCGGGCTCCAGCCCATTCTCGACCTGCGGTATCTCAACCAGTTTCTGGTCCGTTGCAAGTTCCGTATGGTGTCCCTGGCCTCTATTGTTCCGTCCCTAGACCCGGGGGATTGGTTCGCGGCCCTGGACCTCCAGGATGCGTACTTTCACATCCATATTTTCCAGGGTCACAGGCGCTTCCTCCGCTTCCTGGTAGGGCAGGACCACTACCAGTTTACGGTCCTTCCCTTTGGCCTCTCTACGGCCCCCAGGGTTTTTACCAAATATATGGCGGTGGTGGCAGCCCACCTCAGGCGGAACGGGCTGCAAATCTTCCCCTACCTGGATGACTGGTTGCTCAAGGGCAAGTCTCGATCCCAGGTACAGGCCCAGGTGGACTTCCTCCTGGATACTTGCAACAGTCTAGGCCTACTGGTAAACAAGGACGAGTCCACGTTAGTCCCAGTTCAGCACATACACTTCATAGGGGCGCTGTTAGACTCCGTAGTGGCCAAGGCCTCTCTCCCCCGAGACAGGTTCGAGACGCTCATAGCTTCAGTCATGGCCTTCCCTGTGATGACGGCAAAGGTGTGCCTTCAACTCTTAGGCCATATGGTGGCATGCACCTCGGTGGTGCGGCATGCCAGACTCAGGATGCAGCCCCTTCAACTTTGGTTGGCCTCCCAATGCTCCCAAGCCAGGGACGGCCTGGACAGGGTCGTCACACTTCCACCCGTGGTGGTGGCCGACCTGCAGTGGTGGTCCCTCCCGAGCAATATGTGGCAAGGGATCCCTTTCCGAGAGGCCCCTCCCTTGATACATCTCGTTTCGGACGCCTCGGACCTGGGATGGGGAGCCCACATGGGTAGCTTCCAGACCCAGGGCAGATGGTCAGCCACGGAGTTCTCCCTGCACATAAATGTCAGGGAGCTCAGGACGGTGCGCCTAGCCTGTATAGCCTTCCACCGGTATCTGCGGGGGAAGATGGTCAGAGTCCTCACGGACAATACGACCGCGATGTATTACATCAACAGGCAAGGGGACACGAGGTCCTCAGCCTTGTGCCAGGAAGCCCTAGATCTGTGAGAGTTCTGTATAGCCCACAACATCTCCCTGAGGGCCTTTCACCTACCCGGCATGCGCAATACACGAGCCGATCGCCTGAGCAGGGTTTTCTCCCAACAGCACGAGTGGTCACTCCACAGGGAGGTTGCCAGGCCACTCTTCCTAGAGTGGGGCACTCCCCAGGTGGATCTTTTTGCCACCGACCAGAATCGCTGGGTTTGGTAGGGCGGTACTCCGCCCTGGTAACCCTTAAACTCCTACCCACCTCCGTCAGGTATAGCTTGGAGTCACCTACTGTGGAATACACATGAGCAATCACTCGAAGAAGAAAGGACAGTTACCTGTTCCATAACTGGCGTTCTTCGAGATGTGTTGCTCAAGTGTATTCCACATCCCGCCCTCCTTCCCCTCTGTCGGAGTTGTCTGGCAAGTAGGAACTGAGGGTGGGGGGGAGCGCGCAGCCCCCTTTATAGCGCGATATAGAGGCGTCACTCCAGGGGTCGCAGCAGGGCTCCCCCACTACGGGTACTGCTAAGGGAAAAACTTCCGGCACCGGTGCATGTGGCGAACACGCACACCTACTGTGGAATACACCTGAGCAACACATCTCGAAGAACGCGTTACGGAACAGGTAGCTGTCCTTTCTATCTTAATAGAACTCATAAAACGCATCAGGCAGATTTATTTTACAATGAAAGTAAGACAATATCAACATTTTTGTGTTTTTTCTGCATAAATCATTTTGAAAAGCCTATCAGGAAATGTAAAATTGATATTTGCTTAATCCACTAAAAAGTTTCTGGTTCTTCCAGGAGATCCATGATTCCATAGCTGTATCATTCAATATAAATACCAGCACTGCAAAAAATAGTAGTCAGTTAGCCAGTACAGAACTTGTGGACAAAATGTTCTGTAATCAAAACACCAAAATAGTGAGCTCAGTATTGCTCACTTCTAGTATGAGCACTTTTATAAATTACCAGGATGTAGACCTACCAAAATGGGACGATATAGAGAGAAACTCGTCAGTACAAAGAAAGAAAAGTAAGGATAGTGAAAATAATAAAATCACTAGTCTTAAAAGGAAGCAGGATATATCTACTTATTGCTCATACAAGATGGAACGGTGGTTACCAGTGAAGAAAGATGTTAATTCACATAAAACAAAGTATGATTGGGCTTCCGAACAAGCAGAATCACCTGAAAAAACATTTTGTGACATCAGAAATTTGGGACACGAGGAAAAAAGCCAGTTAATCACAACTATAAAAGAGGCAGTAGCTCTGGTGGTTACTATGGTATTTCAAGATGGTTCTTCACAGCTGAGCTCGGATCAGGTTAGTGAATAATAATCTGTTTTGTTTTATGAATTTAAGAAAATGTTCATACTAGAGCTGTGAAAAATGTGTTGGAACCAGGATGTTTTCAGGTATCCTTAAGGGACATGGTTGATTCCCAAATGACTACTCACAATGGTTAAGAGGTTGTTTTTTTTGTCTTCCACTACTGATACAATAGCTCTTAATAGCCGCTCCTCTTTGTTGGCTTTTCTCTCACAGATCAGTTGTCTAGGTATGGGTATACCTGCACCTGCCTCCTCTGGAGGAAGGCTGCTATGACCGACATGCACTTGGCGAATACTCGGGGACTGTTGACAGATCGAATGGGAGGACCATGAACTGATAGCATTTGTAGTTGAGCGCAAACCAGAGAAAACATCTGTGCGCAGGTCGAATGGCTATATGAAAGTATGCGTCTTTCATGTTGAGTGCGGCGTACCAGGATCCAGGGAAGGGATAATAGTGCTCAGGGAGACCATGCGGAACTTCAACTTCACCATGAACTGGTTGAGTCCTCGCAGGTCTAAAAGGTGTCTGAGACCCCCTTTTGCCTTGGGGATTAGGAAATAACGGGAGTAGAAGCCCTTAGCTCCTGAAGAACCTCCTCCACTGCCCCTATGGCAAGGAGTGATTGCACCTCCTGCATAAGGAGTTACTCATGAGAGGGGTCCCTGAAAAAGATTGGGGGTGGGGAGGGATGGGCGGAACAGAATTGGAGAGAATATCCCACTTCTACCATGCGAAGAAACCAGTGGTCTGATGTTATTTGGGACCAAGCATGGTGGAAGTGGGATAGACGATTCAGAAAACATGGTAGTGTGGCGGGTGCGCTATCCTCGGGCGCATCTTCAAAAGGCCTGTTTAGAGCCTGATGAAGGCTTAGACAGGCTATGACCTTGCCCTGAAGGGGGGTTGGAAGGTTTCCGCCTGCCGTTCCTGCCCCTTCGTCTATAAAAATCCTGCCTCGGCCAAGGAGGATATGAGCGCTGTTGTTGTTGTGGTTGGGGCTTAAAGTGCTTGCGTTGGGTTGCTGGTGTATGCATTCCCAACGACTTCATGGTTGCCCTGGAGTCTTTCAAGCTGTGCAGCTTGGAGTCTGTCTGCTCTGAAAAAATCCCTGCGCCCTCGAACAGCATCCTTTCACTCACTAAAATTTGAGAAGGGTGCATTTTGATGCAAGTTTTTTTTTTAACTTATTTAAAAGATGTTAATACATTATAGTAATGTTAGGCCATACTGCAGTTATACTTAAGCCATACTGCAGTTGTGAACAGGTAAGATGCTTGAACAAAAGTTCCCTCAACACAAACTCAGAGAGTCAGTGGCAGGTATTTATTGAGATTTCCCTAACTTTGAAATTCACTGCTCTACCTTGGTCCACCAGAAACTTCTGGACAATAAGGCAAAGAACATCTTTTTCCTCCAGGTTTTTGAGAAAGTGTGTGCCGAGAGTTGGAAGGGTTAATTTAGTCTACTATTCTCATATTAGTAGTTGGATGTGTATGTATTTATATGCCAAGATGTTATTAGTAGTCTTTAATATTATATAGTATTTTATACTGTGTTTTTAAATAGGGTGAGCATCCAGGGTTAATGACTTAAATTGTAAACTCTTGGGTCAGGGACCATCTTTTTGATTTGTGTTTGTACAGTGCCTAGGACAATGAGGTTTGGGTCCATGACTGGGGCTTATAGGTGCTACCATAATAGAAATATGTAATAATAATATGTAAGGCTGTCAAGCGATTAAAAAAATTAATCGCGATTAATCGCACTGTTAATAATAGAATACCATTTATTTAAATATTTTTGGATGTTTTCTACATTTTCAAATATATTGATTTCAATTACAACACAGAATACAAAGTGTACAGTGCTCACTTTCTATTTATTTTTTAATACAAATATTTGCACTATAAAAAAACAAAACAAGTAGTATATTTCAATTCACTGAATACAAGTACTGTAGTGCAATCTTTTTATCATGAAAGTTAAACTTACAAATGTCGAATTATGTACAGAAAAATAGCTGCATTCAAAAATAAAACAATGTAAAACTTTACAGCCTACAAGTCCACTCAGTCCTGCTTCAACCAATCGCTTAGACAAACAAGTTTGGTTACATTTGCCAGAGATAATTGTGCCCGCTTCTTGTTTACAATGTCACCTGAAAGTGAGAAGAGGCGTTCGCATGGCACTGTTGTAACCAGTGTCGCAAGATATTTACGTGCCAGATGTGCTAAAGAGTCATATGTCCCTTCATGCTTCAACCACCATTCCTGAGGATATGCATCCATGCTGATGATGGGTTCTGCTCGATAACAGTCCAAAGCAGACTGGACCAATGCATGTTCATTTTCGTCATCTGATGCCACCAACAGAAGGTTGGTTTTCTTATAATGCCAGCTACAACAGTGCCATGTGAACGCCTGTTCTCACTTTCAGGTGACAGTGTAAATAAGAAGCGGGCAGCATTATTTCCTGTAAGTGTAAACAAACTTGTTTGTCTTAGTGATTGGCTGAACAAGAAGTAGGACTGAGTGGACTTGTAGACTCTAAAGTTTTACATTGTTTTGTTTTTGTTATGTAAAAAAAAATCTACATTTGTAAATTGCACTTTCACAATAAAGAGATTGCACTACAGTAATTGTATTAGGTAAATTGAAAAATACTATTTCTTTTATCTTTTTTTACAGTGCAAATATTTATAATAAAAAATAATATAAAGCCCTGTACACTTTGTATTGTGTGCTGTAATTGAAATCAATATATTTGAAAATGTAGAAAAACATCCAAAAATATTTATAATAAATATAAATTGGTGTTCTATTATTAACAGTGCGATTAAAACTACGATTAATCGCAACTAATTTTTAATCTAGTTAATTTGTTTTGTATTAATCGCTTGAGTTAATTGCCATTAATTGACGGCCCTATAAATGTGTTTGTTTTTTAAATAAATGTAATGTACGTAACACACTGCATCTAGGGAAATGTGGAAATTTCTATATAGAATTGCATAAAGCTGCTCAGTAGAAAAATATTACTCATCTTAATCAATTGTACTTATAGGGCCTAGTCTCATCAGTAAGAGGAATTGTTGTGTTAATAAAGAGACAGACAGACCAACTTTGTCCTTCCAAAGGCTCTTCAATTGTTAATCCAATTGTTTGGGATGCCTGTACCAGAAATGATAAGTTTATTTATTTAAAAATAGAGCACTCTTCTGTTTGGGAGCAACAGGAACAGACTCATAAGAAGTACATCAGGTGAGGGAACATACAGTAATCTCTTTGTTCTGTATGTGTGTAAATAGCAGTGATGTTGATTGTCACTGTTGTCTAATACTACAACAAATGTGTAAGTAATTCTTCTTTGAGTGCTTATTTGCATGTGTTCCATTTCTGGTGGTGTGCATATGCCCCATGTGTAGGGTGACTATATTTCCCAAAGGGAAAACGGGACACTGCGTGAGGCTGCTCGCCCAAGCCATGCCCCCTCTCCCCCTGCACGTGGGGTTGTCCGTTCCCTGCCCTCTTCCCCCCACTGCACATGGGGCTGGCCTGTGCCTTGCCTCCCCTCCCCCCAAGCACAGGACTGACCCGAGTTGCTGGCCCCAGCCCTGCGTCTGCCACACACAGGGCTCTCATCTGAGCCCAGCCTGCTCCCCATGTGGGGCTGGTGTCACTCTTCGCCCGATCCCTGCTGCCCCCCGCAAGGCTGGCGTCGCTGCTCGCCTGAACCCTGCCTCCCCTCATGCGGCTGGCATCACTGTTTGCCTGAACCCTGCCTGTCCCCTCTCCCACCGGCTGGCGTCGCTGCTCGCCAGAGCCCTATTCACCCCCCCCACACACACGCACCTTCCTCTCTGCCCCTCTAGGGGTGCACGCCGAACTTTTGCCAAAAAAGTCAGGACGGCTGGGACAGGGCTTAAAAAAGGGACTGTCCTGGCCAAAACAGGACATATGGTCACCCTACCCATGTGCTAGAGATCAGAATGCTTTAGCCAGCAATGTTGTTTGGTTGTATCTGCTCCCTTGGTGACCTCGAAGGTATAAAGGGGGGGAGGCAAAGTGTCCAACTGGCCCTCAGTTCCTTTCAGTTGCTCCTGGATGTGAGACTGACCCAGACAGCAATATCCACTCTTTTTCCAGTTGCATATTTTATTCTGACTTTGTAAATAGTTAATTATTTAGACTAGATATTTAGTATAAACTAAATGTTTTAGTAGGTTTCAGCTTTCTTTAGGTTCATTTTTTACCCTGTACGGGAGGTGGGGATGGGTGGGTCTGGTATGATGTTGGGACAGAAAAAGCCAGGCTTTAAAGTGAGGGATATGTAAAAGAAAAGTCGAAGAATTGTAAAATCCTTACAACGAGGACAACTAAATCTAGTATCAGAGGGGTAGCCGTGTTAGTCTGGATCTGTAAAAGCAGCAAAGAATCCTGTGGCACCTTATAGACTAACAGACGTTTTGCAGCATGAGCTTTCGTGGGTGAATACCCACTTCTTCGGATGCAACTAAATCTAGGGACATCAGGATGAAGTTGTTCCTTTTAGAGAAAGCTATAAAGCTGGTCTCTGAACCAGATGGGAGACAGGATCCCTCTAGTCTGGGATTGTCCTCAGGGAAAGTGTCCCGTAACTGCCTTTATCTCTGGGGCTCTGCCTGCTCCTGCCTCTGTGGCTGCGAGCAGTGATAGGCATCACACCGCTCAGGAGCACAGAGGAAGATCTCTCAAGACTTCCTTAAAAGAAAGAGGATTGGTTCACTTCTTTATGTCTCCAGGAAGAAGAGAGCTCTGAAAGCAGCCCCTCCCTTCTCTTTCCAGCAGGAGGCAGCCTGGAAGGCTTCACTGGTGTCCATGTTATTGGACAATTGGTTGGTGAGAGGATCATCTCCAGAGCAGGTGATAGGCAGTGTTCAGTACATCATACATCTGTTGTCCAGACTGGGACTGAGAGGGAACATGGAAGTCTCACTTAATTCCAACACAAAAGATAGTTTATTGGGACTCTGATCGATTCCATGATGGCTTGAGTGTACCTACTGCAGGGCAATTCAACAATAGGTCAGAGTTGATAAATGATCTGCAAAACAAATCATGTACTACTTCAAGGACATGTCTCTGGTTTTAAGGTCACATGGCTTCATGTACTCTGGTGACCCCAATTATAGATTTTTTCCCCCCCTTTCATAGATTCATAGATTCCAAGACTAGAAGGGACCATTGTGACAGTCTAGTCTGACTATCTGTATAACACAGGCCTCCTAGTACATATATTTTAGAAAAACGTCTAATCTTGATTTAAAATTTCCAGTGACATTACGACCCTTGGTAAATTGTTCCAGTGATTAATTATTCTCACTGTTTAAAAAAATTACACTTTATTTCCAGTCTGAATTTTTGCCTGTGTTTAACTTCCAGTCATTGTATCGTGTTGTACCTTTCTCTGCTAGATTGAAGAGCTCATTATCAAATATTTCTTCCCTGTGTAGGTACTTATAAACTGTAATCAAGTCACCTCTTAACCTTATCTTTTACTCAGCTAAATAGATTGAATCTGTCACTGTAGGGTATGTCTTCCAATTCTTTAATCATGCTTGTGGCTCTCCTCTGGACTTGTTCCAGTTTAACAACATCCTTCTTGAATTGTGGACACTAGAACTGGACACAGTATTCTTGCAGAGCCAAATACAGAGGTTAAAATAACCACTCTGCTCCTATTAGAGATTCCTCTGTTTATGCATCCAAGGATAGCACTATCCTATTTGGGCAGTGTCATTCTGGGAGCTCATATTCAGCTGTTGATACACCAGACTGTCTCTCTGTTGTCGTAAGGGGTGGTAAAAGATGGCTTATCACCCTGATGGTCACAATATAGATATGAGGGTACACATACCTCAAGAAGTTTTGAACTCCTTCAACTGTTGGAAAGATCCATATCAGGTCTGCAAGGGATGTCTGTTCTCCTCAGAATTTCCCACAAAGTCAGTAGTGACTGATGTGTCATTGCTGGGTTGCTGGAGTGTGCAGTACAGAGTCAGTGGTCTCAGAGATGCTTGGGTTCATAACAGTGTCCTGGAGCTCAGAACAATATGGCTTGCCTGCATGGCCTTTCTACCTCATATCAAATATCAGAGTGTACAAATGAGAATCAACAATACCACCACAATGTTTTATGTAAACATACATGGGATCCATCTCAACAATCTTGTGCAGGGAAGCAATTGTTCTGTGGAATTGATGTATCCTGCCCAACATAATACTAACTGTAGATCACCTTCCAGGACTATACAACATGTGGCAGACAATCTAAGCAGATATATTTCTCCGAATCATAAATGGTCCTTAAAGGATTTGGTCATCAAGTCCATTTTCAATCAGTAGGTTGCACCCTGCATAGATCTGTTTACAGCTGACCAGAACAAGAAATGCAAAGTATTTTGTTCCAAGGGAGGACAGAGTATGAGTTCTCAAGAAGATGCCTTTCTAATCCCCTGGATTCAGGCCATGTTGTATGTTTATCCCCCAGTTCCTCTGACCCTACGTGTATTAAGGAAGGTCAGACCAGACAAGGCCTCAGTCAACCTAATAGCCCTAGACTGGCCAAGGCAATACTGGTTCAAATAAATCAGAAATCTCTCTGACACCTCCAGTATCTACCAGACTTAATTACTCAGAACAATGGGACAACATTTCATCCAGATTTGTTGTTCCTAAACCTCACAGCATGGAAACTGTCTGGCTAACAGTTCTGTTGATATATACAGCATGTTGATTCAGAGCAGAAAGCAGTCTCCGAGGACTACAAAATGGAAATGTTTTTCATCCATTCAGTTAATTCTTCCCCATGAGAGACATCAGTCCTTCATATTGAGTATCTATTATTCTTAAAAACCTTTGGTTTGTTGCTAAGCTCATTATGTGTTTGTTTGGCTGCTATCTCTGCACATCATCCACCAATTCACGACCATCTCATCCTTCAGTTAAAAATTTTGTGAAAAGTTTGTCTTCTGAGAGTTTTTCCCTCAATAAGAAAACATATTTTACTTTACCTACTTTTATCTTAGAATCTTAATGTGGTACTTATCTACTTGATGGGACCTCTATTTGAGCTATTAGCCTTGTGCTCATTACTCCTTTTTTCTATGAAGATGGCATTTTTTGTTGCAGTTATATCGGTAGGACAGGGATTGGCAACCTTTGGCCTGCAGCCTGCCAGGGCACTTACACTGGCGGGCTGGGCCGGTTTGTTTACCTGCCGCATCCGCAGGTTCGGCTGATCACGGCTCCCACTGGCCGTGGTTTGCCTCTCCAGGCCAATGGGGGTGGCGGGAAGCGGTGGCCAGCACATCCCTCGGCCCGCGCCGCTTCCTGTAGCCCCATTGGCCTGGAGCAGCGAACCGCCACCAGTAGGAGCCGCGATCAGCCAAACCTGCGGACGCGGCAGGTAAACAAACCGGCGGTAGGGCCTTACTAGTTTTATGGCTGTGAAAAACATGTCACAGACCGTGAAATAACCCTTTCCCCGGGAAATGTGATCTCCCCCGTGTTCCTGGGAGCACCCCCATCCAGGGGCTCCTAACTGCTAGTCCCGGCTTGAATGGCGAGACACAGGACTTGTTCTTCCCCTGCACAGCCACTCTCGGAAGGAGATCAGACCCACCTCTGGTACCTCCTGCTGCTGCAGGAAGCTCCGAGGCTGGGCAGCAGCCTCAAAGCTTTCTGCAGCCAGAAGAGGCTTCTGGAGGTGGTGGGTCCAATCTCTCACGTGCTGTTGGGAGCACACCAGCCGGGTGCTTCTAGCTGCTAACCTGGGCTGGGTGGGGAGATCAGACCCACTTCCAGCGGCAGCGCAGAAGTGAGGGAGCACAGGGAGATCAGTCTCATCTCCAGGAGCCGCCTCCTGCTGCAGGAACTTCCATGGCTGCTGCTTTCAGAGCCCAGCTCTGAAGGCAGCACAGAAGTGAAGGTGGCTATCCCGTGACTCTCCTACAACAGCTTTGCAATCCCCCTATGATCCTCTCTTGGATCATGACCTCCATGTTTACAACACCGTGAAATTTCAGATGTAAACATCTGAAATCGTGACATTGAACAATTTTTAAATCCTCAGGCCTTGAAATTGACCAAAATGGACTGTGAATTTGGTAGGGCCCTATACATCGGCATGCAGGGTCTGGGAATTGCAAGCTCTCATGATGGAAACCCCCATATATGATTTTTCAGTGTTAAAGTTACACTCTGGTCACAACCTAAATTTCTTCCCAAGGTAATCTCTGACACTCATTAAAATCAGTCCATTCACTTACCTGTTTTTTCCCAAAGCCTCATTCAACTAAGTGTGAGGCTGCGTTACATACTCTGTTTTCCAAACTTTGTCTTGTAGGATTGCCAACTTTCTAATTGCAGAAAACCGAATACCCTGGCCTTGGCCCTGCCCCACCCCTACCCTGCCCCTTCTCCAAGGCCCCGCCGCCCGCTCCCTCCATCCTCCCCTCCATCGTTTACTTTCCCCCACTCACGCTCACTTGCTCATTTTCACTAGGCTGGGGCAGGGGGTGGGGTGCAGGAGGGGGTGAGGGCTCCAGCTGAGGTTGCAGACTCTGAGGTGGGGCTGGGGATGAGGGGTTTGGGGGTGAAGGAGGGGTTGGGGGTGGGGCCGAGGGGTTCAGAGTGTGGGAGGGTGCTCTGGGCTGGGGCAGGGGGTTGGGGTGTGGGGGGGGGTGAGGGCTCCAGCTGGGGGTGTGGGTTCTGGGGTGGGGCTGGGGATGAAGGGTTTGGGGTGCAGGAGGGAGCTCCAGGCTGAGGCCAAGAGGTTCAGCGTGCAGGAGGGAGCTCAGAGCTGGGGCAGGGGATTGGGGTGTGGGAGGGGATGCGGGGTATGGGCTCCAGGTGGTGCTGGCCTCAGGTGGCCCCGGCATTTCTTGGGGACAGAGGAAGACTGCACGGCTCCCAGGAAGTGGCGGCATGTGCCTCTGGCGCCTAGGCGGAGGGGCGGCCAGGTTGGCTCCATGCGCTGCCCCCGCACGCAGGCACTGCCCCCGCATGCAGGCACTGCTCCCACCCACAGGCGCAGTCCCAAGCGCCAGCTCCACAGCTCCCATTGGCTGCAGCCACAGCATTCCTGGCCAATTGGAGCTGTGGAGCTGGTGCTCTGGGCGGCGCCTGCATGCGGAGCCCCTCTGGCCGCCCCTCTGCTTAGGAACTGGAGGGACATACTGCCATTTCCTGGGAGCCACGCGGAGCTGCCAGCATAGGCGCTGACTCCATGGGTGCTCCAGGGCTGGAGCACTCATGGGGAAAAATTAGTGGGTGCTCTGCACCCGCCGGCAGCCAAGCTATCCCCCCTCCCCCGTGCCCCACCTCCTTCTCCACCTCCTCCCCTGAGAGTGCTGCGTCCCCGCTCCTCTGCCTACCTCGCAGCGCTTCCTGCCTTGCCAAGCTGTTTGGCTGTGGGCTTGGAGGGAGGGGGAGGAGCGGGAACGTGGCATGCTCAGGGGAGGAGGCGGGAAAGAGTCGGGTCCAGGGTGGGGATTTGGGGAAGGAGTCAGAATAGGGGCAGGGAGGGGGCAGAGTTGGGGTGGGGACTTTGGGGAAGGGGTTGGAATGGGGGCTGGGTGGGACAGGGATGGAGTCGGGGTGGGGCCGGGGGCAGAGGGGGGTCGAGCACCCACCGGCGGGAGCAGAAGTCAGCACCTATGGCTGCCGGGCATAGAGCCTGCCTGCCCACCTGCAGTCAACCGGACTTTTAGCGGCCCTGTTAGCTATGTTGACTGGAGCTGCCAGGGTCCCTTTTCAACCGGGTGTTCCAGTGAAAAACCGGATGCCTGGCAACCCTATCATTTTGTCTAGAACAAAACCATTCACAGAGTCCCCTAGGCTATTTATTTCTGTTGCCAAGAGATCCAAGAGTCAGGCAGTCTTGACTCAATCTCCAGTTGGGTATATCACTGCATAAAGTTATGAGGTGGCCAGTTAAGAACTCCCAGATCATGTTAGGTGACTTTCTACTAGAGCAACGGTTCTCAAACTTATTTTGTTGTGCCCCCCTTCTTTGTGTCCAGGGTCATTTACACCTCCCCCCCCCACACACACACAAGTACATATTCCACTGCCCAGCACTGAAGGCAGAGTGGAGAACGGGCTGCTGGCCGGGCACCCAGCTCTGAAGGCATTGCTGCCCAAGCAGCAGTGCAGAAGTAAGAGTGGCAGTGTGAAAAGTGATACTGATAAATATCACTTTTCATGGCAGGCTTAGTGCCCCATTGCCACTGTTACTTCTGTGCTGCTGCTTTCGATAGCCAGAGCCCTGTTGCTGCCTGCAGGTATGGGACTGGGGGAGTGTCGGGGGTGGGAAGGAGAGCCTGAGCCCAGGCTGCCTCCCAATGAAGGATTTGCTGGGGGGAAGGAGAGCCCAAGCAGGAGGGAGTCCGGCAATCAGCCCTGGGCAGGAGGAGGTCTGATTGTCCCCTTTATCCTCTCCATCCCACCTCCCAGGTGTGTCCTAGCGGGATAACTGTAGCTGATATATGTAGGGCTACTACTTGTTGTAGTATACATACTTTCACTAGCCAAAGCCATTATACTTTAGTTCAGGAATCTCATTCAGATGCCCAGTTTGGGAAGGCTGTGTTGCATTCTCTATTTAATTAGACTTGCAGTACCCTGCTCCATCTATTACCTACTGCTTGGGAACACATGTAAACAAGCATTCAAAATGGAAAGTAAAGTTACTTTTAGTAACTGGAGTTCTTAGAGATGTGTTGTTTACATGTGTTGCATAACCCACTCTCTTTTTCCCCACTACTGTTGAGACCAATAGCCTGGAGTTGATAGTGGTGCTGGGACTGAAGATGGTTGGTCACTTGGTCCCTTTTATATCACATAGGGAGAGGGCCTTGAGGTCATCAGGGGAGCAGGTGTGACCAACAGACACTGCTGGCTAAAGCATTCCAATCTCCAGTGCATGGGGCACATGCATACAACCAGAAGTGGAACACAGGTAAACAACACATCTTGAATAGCTCTAGATACTAAAGGTAAGTAACTTTCCTTTCCAATTGTATTTTTCTTGCCTATGGATCTTGTACTTCATTTCTGGGAGATTTTTGATGGGCATTCTTAAAGAGAACATATGAACAGGATTACAGCACAGCTTTTTGAATTATTCATAATTTTTTTAAATTTTTGAATAGAGTGGATTTTTTTAAAATAGCATTTAAGATTCCTGAGGATATTCCTTAGCAGCCAGTAGCAATTTTTATAATAGTATAGATAAAAAGTTCAGTCTAAATTATAAGATAGCGTTGTTTATAAATCTCTCTTCGCTATTGCCACTTAATTTTAAAGACTGCATTTATTTCTTTTAAATATCCAATTTTTCTAATTTAATCAAATTCCATTGTTAATTTATTTTAAAAAATCTAGTATAATATAATATATATATCAGACTTTGGGAGACACAGGACTTAGAATTCTAAGGGGACCAGAATGTACTGTTAGTCAAATTTTTAAAATTTATTAGAATTTAGCTAATTTACCCTAATGACTGGGAGGTCTATTGTGAATTATTGAATTTTGTAAACGAGCAAAAAGTAAAAAACAAAACAACACAACAAAATCAGATTGTCAAAATTAATTATACTTTATAAAGTATAAGATCGGGGACAGGGACTTAGGTTCTGTCACAGTTCTTGAGTTAACTATATCAACGGGCAGGTCACTTTATTTGTTTGTCTCACTCTCTCCATCTATAAAATTGTAAATATAAAAGTGCTAATTATTACTATTCAGATTCTGCCAGTAATTTTAATGTAAATTATTATTGCTTAATACTTACACTGGGTACTGTGCTGTGCAATTCAGAAAAATAGAATAATCCCTTCCTTTAAAAGCTTTCAAAAGTGAAGTTTTAGTAATATGAAATCCCAGCATCAGTTTTTCGTTCAGATTATAAATTGTGCAAGTCATCAGTGTACTACTGTATACAATAGTTCACCTGTATAAAACCAGCATATCATTTTAATGTGGAATCATTAGCATTTAGGCAAAACCTATATCTATTAGTCCACTGTTATTTAAAGCTTTGTTTACTATTAAACAGTCTTTTTTGTCCATGAGAACTCCTTTTAGTGACATCCTAGTTTTGATTCATAGCAAAGTCTACATAAATCTCCCTGCTTTTTATAACTGTGCATCATAAATTCTTAAATACAGCACAGGCAAACAAACTGTAAACAGTTTGAGAAGGATGAAAAGTAGTGTGATATGCTTATGCTATTCCCAAGGGATCTTATAGCAATAAGCAGGTTATATTTAAATCACTTTGTACAGTGTTAAAATATTAACAATTTGTTTGTAGCTTTCAGTAACTGTTTAAATAATGATTTCACTAATCTGCCTGCATAAACTGCTGATTTAATTTATCGTAGCACCATTAGCATGGTTACATTTGTTATGGAGATGCCAGTTGTGGCTCCATAAGAATGTTGTGTTGAGTTTTGCACTTAAAGTGGGATTTTTAGCCCCTTTGTTGTATATGAAGAATACATCATCTCCTTCCTAAAATTACACCTCTTTGAGTATAGAATTTTCTGAGAATTTATAAGTGAATCTCTTAATTAGTCTAGGAATGGTTAAGAAACGGGCCCTTAAAACATTTAGCACCTGGTGTTGGATTTTATTTGGACTCAGATTCTCTTAATAACAGAAAAATGCAGATGCTTCAAACCTCCCATATTTAAAACTCCTGACATTTTGTGTGTAGACCACTTTTTTTTTTTTTAGGATTAATAGTCATTTTTACTACTATTCTTCATAACTGCAAGTTTCTTCTTCAAGGGAGGTTGAACACAGTCAGGACACCCAGCATATATTAACTCTGCCCTGTAGTGACACCATGAGGAGGAAAAACATCTGTCTTTAAATATCAGTTTAAAGAAATCTGGGGCCACAAACACTAAAATGCCTTAATCATATGATCACTGTATGCTGCCACTACAGGACAAAGTTACATTGCTTTGGATGCCCTAATTGTATTTCCAAATCTTAACATGTTTGGATTTCTTTTGAGTTCAAGAATTTCCTTGATTTATACTGCTGGGTTGAGTGCTAATTACATCCTGTAATGTATTAACCTTTAAATTGCTGATATGTTCTATCAGCCTAGACTCCATTTTAACATAATTTCTTTGTCTGGGAATATAAATAAATTATCCACTATTTTTGGAATGCTTAAACATCTCTTCTGAGCCTTGCAAATTCAAGAGTCACTGAAATATTTTTCTTTGAGTGCTGTCCCTGTGGGTGCTCCACTCCAGGTGACAGTGCGTCCCAGCGCCGTTGATTGGAGATCTTCGGTAGCAGTGCCTGGTCAGGCCGCGCATGTGCAGCTGCTGTCTCGCAGCATCGTTGGAGTCTGTTCAGCGTGCACACGGCACGACCCCTCAGTTCCTTCTCTACTGTCCTTGCCTGAAGATGGAGCTCGGGGCAGTGCTGTAGTTTCTTCCCCTATTGACAGAAAAATTAGATACGATTAACCCAGTTTTACCCTTCCCTTTAGATAAGTTAGTTAATAGTTTAAAAAAAACCAAAAACCTTTTCCCTCCATTTTTTTTCAAGTTCTCTGCTCTTTGCGGAGCAAAAACCCTGCTATGTAATTTTTGGTCCACCGTGACCTCTCATTTTTTATTTCAACACGCCAGGCTCTCCTGGTTTTAAAAGATGTGGCTCCTGCAAAGAGGACATGCTGCACTCAAGCGGACATTCACTCTGTGTGAGGTGTCTCGGAAAGACGCACATTCCAGCCAAGTGCACCCACTGTAACAACTTGAAGGCGAGGGCCCAGCGCAACCGAGACCTGCACCTGAAAATGATCCTTATGGAGAAATCTCTCCTACCTGGATCAGAGAAGGACGTACCTAAACCTTCTCCCAAGTGCTTTCCATCCCGGTCGGAACCGACCAAGGGCATGGCTCCACCCTCTCAGGAGAAGAGGAAGTGAGCCTCGACCTCCCCACACAGGGAACTGAATGAAAAGAAGCGGTCTCCTGTGAGGTCGCTATCAGCAGTGCCGACGGCCCTGAGAGTCAGCAACTACAACTCTCCTGGCACCTCCGGCACCGGGCGCACCGCCCACAAGACGAAGGAGTTGAGACATCAAACTACCCATGTCTCCTCCTCGGCGCTGACATACCGACATCCTCGTCGGAACCGGTGCCAACCACACAGCCACCTCTGGTGCCAACGCAACCCTCGGTACTGCCACCACCACCGGCACTGGCACACCATCCAGCACCAGCAGATGGCACCGCAATGGGACCACCAGCACCCACTAAAGCAAAATACAAGACACCTAAACCACATGCCATATCCAATGCAATGGCCACCATGGGACCCATGGGCAGCTTATAAGGCCCAGTACGCCCGCACTTCCTCACCACCCAGGGCACGACTTTGGTCCCCATTGGTATCGCCTACATCCATGGCCACAGAGAACCTACCTGAGGAGCCCAAGAAAGAGGCTGTACCTGAGATGGTGTCATCAGAACACAACTCTTTCTCGTCTCTAGATGAAGCTGTCATGCCACCTCCACCCACTCTGGCTGACGACTTCAAACAGTTTCAGGAGGTGTTCAAAAGAATAGCAATCAGCCAGGACGTTCTATTAGAGGAAGTTCAGAAGAACCAACACAAGCTCTTGAAAATTCTGCAACCCTCTTTGGCATCAAAAATTGCGCTTCCTATAAATGATGCCATCCTAGAACCTGCTGAAAATATATGGCAGACCCCGGCTACCGCTCCACCAACATGCAAGAGGGCAAATTGCAAATATTATGTCCCAGCCAAGGGCATGGACTTCTTATTTGCCCACCCACAACCTAATTCCTGGTGATGGAAGCAGCAACCCACAGGGCAAAACAGCCTCAACACCGATCCACACCACACGAGAAGGACCACAAGGGCCTAGACCTCCTAGGCCGTAAGGTATATACATCGTCCACACTACAATTCAGAATAGCCAACTGCAGTGCCCTCCTTACCACGTATGTTTTTGACAACTATGGCGAACTCTTCGACTTTACCACAGATATACCAGAGGACAGAAGAGCCCAATTCAAATCGGTCCTGGTTGAGGGACAGCTGGTCATCAGAATGACCCTACAAGCTTCCCTGGACATGGCCAATACGGCAACCCGTACTACGACTACTGCAGTAGTCATGTGCAGAGTCTCATGGCTATCGTCATCCAGCATCCCGAAGGAGCTCCACTGCACCGAGGATGTTCTCCAAAACCCTGGCAGTAGTCACAGCTCACCTACACAAACAAGGGATCATATTTTTCCCATACCTGGACTAATGCCTCATCATAGGTCATTCATACAAGGAGACAGACACAATCACAAGACTCGCCATCAACTTCTTCCAGAGACTAGGACTGCAAATACATTTTCAAAAATCCACTTTACTACCCGCACAACTAGAGTTCGTCGGGGCCTATCTAGACTCAACTCGCTACCTCACACCAGATTCCTGACCATCAAACACTTCACAGACACTGTCGATCTGCCCAAGAATCGAGGCACTAACGTGCCTACAATTACTGGGTCACATGGCCGCCACCACGTTCGTGGTGAAATACGCCAGACTACATATGAGGTGCCTCCAGGACTGGATGAGCTCAGTATACAGACCCACCAAGCGCACACTCAAAATGATGGTAACACCGCCAACCACGGTACTGATGGCACTACAATGGTGGACAAAAAGAGAACATCTGCGTAGGTGTCCTCTTCCACCACAGACTTCCATCCATCATGATCACTACAGATGCCTCCCTACTGGGCTGGGTAATAATAATATATGGAGATATACCTATCTCATAGAACTGGAAGGGACCCTGAAAGGTCATTGAGTCCAGCCCCCTGCCTTCACTAGCAGGACCAAGTACTGATTTTTGCCCCAGATCCTTAAGTGGCCCCCTCAAGGATTGAACTCACAACCCTGGGTTTAGCAGACTAATGCTCAAACCACTGAGCTATCCCTAGCACACCTAGACCACCACACGATACAAGGAAGGTGGCCAATGTTGGAATCACACCTACACATAAACCTTCTAGAACTCAGAGCAGTATGGAATGCCTGCCTTCACTTCCTGCCGCTCATAAGAAACAAATCAATCCGAATAATGACAGACAATATCGTATGCAGGTTTTACATCAACAGACAAGGCGGGGCCCGATCACGTTCCCTCTGCATGGAAGCGATGAAACCATGGAACTGTTGCATCCAGCATCACATCAACATCTCCGCTTCATACCTACCGGGATGTCAGAATACTACGGCTGATACACAAAGCAGACGATTTTCACAGGACCACGAATGGGAACTGAACTCGACAGTCGCACAACAAATATTCCATCTATGGGGATTCCTGTCTTTCTACCTATTTGCCACAACACAGAACCGCAAATGCCCTCTCTTTTGCTCCAGAATGGGGCTTGGTCCTCACTCTCGGGGGATGCTTTCCTGATTTGGTGGAACAAGACACTTATGTATGCATTCCCACTGATCCCACTAATACACAGGGTCCTACGCAAGGTCAGGGACGACGAAGCCAACATTATCTTAATTGCCCCAGCACGTATCCAGGCAGACCTGGTACCCTTATCTGCTGTACGTCAGTCTGTCCTCCATGAACTCTCCCAATGAGATCGGACCTCCTATCCCAAGACGACAGTCAGATCCTCCATCCACAGCTGCAGAAGCTCCATCTCAAAGTGTGGCTCCTCCATGGTTCCAAGTTAGCCTGTTTGGAACAGGTCAGACACATTACTGAACAGTAGACGGGACTCCACGCGCAATATGTACCTTCAAAAATGTTTCTCCATATGGTGTCTGCATAAAGGGCTCACTCCCTGCACTACACCCCTTCCTATAGTGCTGGACTATCTGGTAGAGCTCAAGAACTCGGGGCTATCGTTCAGCTCTATAAAAGTGCATCTCACGGCAATTAATGCTTTCCACGATGAAATCGAAGGATTCTCGGCATTTACACATCCAACCACCAAACACTTTGTCACAGGGCTTCAGAACCTTTACCCTGAAGTACACCCTCCCATGCCCATGTGGGGTCTGAACCTAGTCCTCTGGGGCCTCATGAGGACTCCCTTTGAACCCCTCGCTACCTGCTTTTTACTACACATGTCAGTGAAGGTAGCATTCCTAGCATCACATCTGCTAGAAGGGTGAGTGAAATAAATGCAAATTCGAGTCACTGAAATATTTATTTATTTCATTTCGTAAATCCCCTAGACTCTTTGTCTCTACAACTGAATCATCCAAGGGTGCCGCTATATCCAACAATGACTTTCCAAGTGGATATGGATTGTATTTGATCATGCTACCAAACCCAGAACATAGAACCCCCTGCCAGAGTCCGGTCACAGTCTACTCGAGCCATGTCAACAACCTGTGGCATTCCTGCATAATGTACCCATTCCGGATATTTGCAAATTGATCACATGGGCCTCAGACCATACCTTTGCCAAGCATTATGCCATTACACAGGACCCCAGGGTGGATGCCATAGTAGGCCTTGCTGTCCTCTCTGCTGCTACCATGCACATAACTCCAAAGTCCCAACCATAGTGGGTACTGCTCTACATTCACCTGGAGTGGAGCACCCACAGGGACAGCACTCGAAGAAGAAGAAGAGAAGGTTACTCACCTTGTGCAGTAACTGAGGTTCTTCGAGATGTGTGTCCCTGTGGGTGCTCCACGACCCACCCTCCTCTCCCCTACTTTGGAGTTCAAAAAAAGAGAACTTTACGATAGAGAAGGAACTGAGGGGGTCATGCTGTGTGCGCGCTGAACAGACTCCAACGATGTTGCGAGACAGTAGCTGCGCATGCGCAGCCTGGCTAGGCACTGCTACCGAAGATCTCCAATCAATGGTGCTGGGACGCACTGTCATCTGGAGTGGAGCACCCACAGGGGGACACATCTCAAAGAACCTCAGTTACTGCACAAGGTGAGTAACCTTCTCTTATGAAAACATATCAGCTAAGTGGTTGTAATTTGAAAACCATAATTTAGAAAATACAATCCTGTTTTCCTATTCATTGCTCAGCAGAAGCAATGCGGAGGGAGAGGGAAACCACATTTATTTCTAATCCCCGATAGCCTATTTGTACAAGAAGTAAGAATCCTTATTTGTTTTAACTAAATAAGTGATATTAATTCATGTTCAACAGAAATGTACATAATGTAAATTTTGCATTCAGTAATATGATAAAATGAAATGCTCAGTGAATTTATTTTTATATCTTATACAGGGAAATACTATTTCAAATACTACACTGTACTATTATTTGCTTCAATGCAAAGGATTTTTTAAGAACACTGCTTCATGTTTATGGTGATGATATTAACTGGAAACAAGGTAAGATGTTTTGTGCCTAATTATGCAGTCTTTGCATTGGCAAAACTCCCATTGAAACCAATGTATAAGTGATAATAAATAACTTTATTAAAACATTTATACAGTGACATTAATAGTGTAACATGTAATTTTAAAGACAGAATCACATCAGAACTGACACTTACCCACTCTTTCTGGACCGGGGCTCACAGACTTTTGTGCTGCTCTGCCCAGATCGCGGGCCAGAACATCTAACTGTTTGCTGCTCTGCCCTGACTATAGGCAGGAGTCAGACTGGTTGGTGCCTCGCTCTGCTTGAGGAACTGGGGCCAAGAGACTCATTTGCTGCTCTGCCTGGACTGCAGGCCAGAGCCAGAGGCTGTGCAGTGCTCTGCTAATTCCCTGACAGTGAGCAACGCCCAGTGACATAGTGAGGCAGAGTGGCCTCCCACTGACCCAGAGGGGGAGGGACTACTGCTAACCCACTACACAACCCTAAATATCTGACTGCCAGAGGCTGGGAGGGGAATATAGGGGTGGATCTCTCCAAAATTGTCCTGTTCTGTATATTCCCTTTGAAGTTCTGGTACCTGCCATTGTTAGAGACAGGATACTGGGCTATATGGACCATTGGTCTGACGCAGTATGGCAGTTGTTATCATTTTGGAAGTCTCCATGATTCTTCTTTTAATAGTGTCCTGATGGGTGCTCCACTGTAGGTGTGTCTGTGTCCCTGCGCTGCTGATCAGAGAATTTTGGTAGTAGTATCCATTCAGTCTGCGCATGCGCTGCTCCTCGCCTGCCACAAGACTAGCCAGCGTGCCTGGGCGAACCCTCCTTAGTTCCTTCTCAACCATCCCTGGCTAGAGATGGAGTTGGAGCTGTTTGTTCACAGATTGTTAACTCTTTTAGAATTGCTAATTTTTAGCTTCCCTTGAAGCCTTTTTTCTTTCCTAACTTTGTTTGCATTTTATTTTGGCCTTGCCTAAAAAAAAAAAGAAAAAAAGACTGTCTTCTGCCAACCCCTAAGCCAGGGGACCGCCCTGGACAGGGGTATGCCCGCTCCCCCGGCTTCAAAAAGTGCCTCAGTTGCAAGGAATCTATCCCAGTGACTGACGGACACTCGCAGTGTGTTCGCTGCCTGGGAGAGAAACACATTCCACAGAAGTGTTTCTTGTGTCAGCGACTGAAGCCCATATCCAGGAAAGCGAACTGAGACTCAAACTTCTACTAATGGAGTCAGGCCCTCAACCTCTGGAGTCCCGGCAGGAGCCCTCACCGCAACCCTCTACTTTGAAGGGAGGTGAGTCCACGGAGACACCTGCGAACCACTCACATAAGGCCTCTAAGAAAAGGTTTGTGAGGCCGCATAGTGAGCCCCAATCAAGCCCAAAACAATCTCAGGCTTGATCAGTATCATTGGTACCAATGGCACCAAAGCCATCTAAATCTGGTACCCTGGGCATGCACAGTACCGAGTTGACAGAGCAAGTCGGGCTGCCTAAAGACCCAACGGGCACAAGCAAGGAAGCACCAGTAACGCGGGGGCACGAAAAACATAGGAGTGCACAGCACAAAGGCGGACAGTCTCAGCTGAAAATTCCCACATGACCACGAGTGGGAAATAGATTGTGTTTCTCCATGACATATTCCAACAATGGAGGACAGCGACAGTATACCTATTTGCTACTTACAAGAACAAGCAATGTCCACAGTACTGCTCTAGAGCGGGGATCAGACAACGCTCCATGGGAGATGCTCTCCTCCTTCTCTGGGATAAGGGTCTTCTTTACACCTTTCCCCCATTCCTTCTAATACTGAAAGTCCTGTTGAAAGTGAAAAGAGAAAAAACAAACATTCTGATTGCGCCCACCTGGCCCAGACAGACATGGTACCCTTACCTGTAACAGCTGACACTGTGCACCTATGACTCTTCCAATCACTCCTTACCTGCTATCCATCCCAACCTGCGGATTCTGCGACTCAAAGCCTGGCTCCTTCATGGTTCCAGCACATAGAGACATCTTGCTCTGAGGAGGTATGGGAAATGTTATTACACATTAGGAAAGGAGGTACTCATTGTACCTACCTACAAAAGGAAAAGATCTCTCAAATCTGGTGTCAGCCCAAAGGCATCACCTCTAATGCAGCCACACTACCAGTAGTCCTGGACTACATGTTGACTCTCAAGAAATCGGGTCTCTCTATTAGCTCGCTAAAGGTTCACCTAGCAGCAATTGCAAACTTCCACCAGCAGGTAGAAGGATACTCAATCTTTTCCTATCCAATTACAAAGAGGTTTCTCAAAGGCATAGCGAACCTCTTTCCCTAACCCAGACTTCCCACTTCTCAATGGCTCTCAACCTAGTGTTAAAAGGACTGACTAGACCTCCATTTGAACTCATGGCCAATTGTTCATTAACTCAGCTTTCACTGAAAACGACGTTCCTGATCACCATTACCTCAGCAAGAAGGATAGGGGAGATAGCAGCTCTAATGATGCATCCCCCATTCACTGTGTTCTTCCCTGACAAAAGTCACTCTTAGACCACATCCAAAATTCATTCCCAAGGTGACTTCTACATTTCATATAAATCAGCTTATTCAGCTTCCAGCATGTTATCCCAAACCTCATCAGGATAATAGGGAAGGCATCCTCCATACGCTCGATGTGAGGAGAGCCTTGGCCTTCTGTTTGGACAGAACAAGAGCTTTCAGAAAGACTCCGAGACTCTTCCTCTCCATTGCAGATAGGTTAAAAGGTACAGCGATTTCAGCTCAAAGACTCTTCAAATGGGTCTCGAACTGTATAAGGCTCTGTTACCAGATGCATAATGTAGCATGCACTCTATGAGATCGGTTTCCTCTTCCGTCACCTTCTCCAAGGGTATCAGAAAATCTGTATCAGAAATCTGCAGAGCAGCTACCTGGGCATCTGCACATACCTTTGCAGAACATTGTTATCGTGGGGGACTTGGCTGCAGATGCCAGATTTAGTGCCATGGAGCTATCATCTATAACAGTCTAGACTCTGAAGCCCCAGTCACTAGTGGTGGGCACTTTTCGGGAGTCACCTACAGTGGAGAACCCATAGGGACACTACTCAAAGAAGTAGTTACACACCTTGTGCAGTAACGATGGTTCATCGAGATGTGTGTCTCTATGGGTGCTCCACGACTCATCTTCTTCCCCTCTACTTCAGAGTTCTTGTCATTGACTCTGTGGTAGAGAAGGAATCGAGGAGGGTTTGCCTGTGCATGCTGGCTAACCTTGTGGTAGGCGAGGAGCAGCGCATGCACAGGCGGAATGGACACTGCTCTCCAAAGTTCTCCAATCAGCAGAGCAAGGATGCAGACACATCTACAGTGGAGCACCCACAGAGGGACACATCTCAAAGAACCCTCATTACTGCACAAGGTGAGTAACTTCTTTCCCTAGGTATGGTTCCTTTGTTCTTCTATATTTGGAAAATCTATGGATTCATGGAAAACTCCCCTCATATGTTTTAGTCTCTAAGCATAGGAATCCAGTTAATATGGCTTCTTTAGAGAAAGGATAACCTGTAATTGTGCTTCTTGGAAGATGTCTTCTGACCGGATTCCTACTCATCCACCTGTGTCCCTTCACAGTTGAGAAGGAGTCGATATTTTTCAAAAGCAAATTCTTTTTTTCTGATGGACTCCTCCTATCTTATAAATATTCGTTGACTGCTGGTTACACTTAGAATTTAGGGATAACTCCACTTCCCTTTCTTGAAGGAACTACAGTGGAATGATCCAGGGAGTACTGAGGCATTGGTAATTGGTCTCAGAATAGGGCTAAACTACCTGGGCTTCAAAAACCCCAACTCTTTGAGTTAGGGGGTTCCAACCTTTCTTGCACTAGGGAGTGAAACCAGAAGAGTAGGAATCTGGTCAAACAGTACAGTCAGACAAGTAGTATTACAAGTAAGTAATTGTCTCTTCACTGTAGAAACTCAGCTTTGAACTACTGGTATCACCCAATTTATTCCTCTAATTTAAATTCTCTACCTTTTAAAAACATCTCTTCCCAGGACTCAACAAAAGTATGAGTCATAAAGTGTTGACTGTAATTTAGATCTTAGTTTTATTGTCATAGGAATGTGTCTACAAAAGAGATGGGAAAATGCTACTTTGCAAAACCTTTTTTTAGTCTTTTGCTATAATGTAAATGAATTTGAAATATTCTTCTTGGAGTGCTTTCTTATGTCCATTCCGTGCTAGGTGTGTGCACGCCATGTGCACTGTTGCCGGCGATTTTTCCCTCAGTGGTATCCATTGGGCCGGCTCTAGCACCCTCTGTTGCTGCGCGCTTATGCACCGGTAAAAGGGGCACCACCGGCCACAGACACTCTTCCTTCTTACCGCTGATGACAGTTGCTTGAATGACTCTTCTTGCTTTGGCAAGGCTTCTTCCCAGTGGTTTTTGGACTATAACCCTTAGTTTATCATAGTTTAGAGTATATAGTTGTTGTGATTAGTGTTAGTGTACATAGTTATTGTAAATAGTCCCTATCATCAAAGGACATCTTCACTCCAGGCATGCCCCAGTCCCTGGGCTTCAAACCTTGTGCCTCCTGTGGCAAACCTGTGCCTGTGAGCAATCCGCACTCCAGCTGCTTGAAGTGCTTGGGGGAAACTCACGTGAAGGACAAGTGCCCGATCTGTCAGGACTTCAGACCCCATACTAAAAAAGACAGACACATCAGGTTGATGACTATCATCATGGAAGCTGCCCTCATACCTGCCTCAGAGCCAAGCCGCTCTGATTTGGCACCGAGCACTTCGGTGTTAGTGCAAAGTGCTCCTCCGGAACGAAGCTCTTCCTGGTACCGTTGAACATCTCTGGTGCTGCAGAAAAAGCACAAAAAATAGTGCCCCCGCAGAGGGTGCTCACTGTTGCAGAAGAAGGACAAGTGGAGGAGAAGGAATCACGGTGAGACCCATGCCACACTTCCACTCCTGGCTTCATGATGGCACTGTCAACTCCACCCAGAGCATTGAGTCCGGTGTGGTACTCTCCTCTCACACCCGGAAGCCACTGTGGCACCAGCAGTCTGACTGTCCCATCGACCCCAGAGACTTTTCAAGCATCCAGGGATTTACTATCTCTCCCGGTCCCCCTGCCCAACTCTGATGGGACACTTGCTAGCTCCAGTGACTGGAAGGAGCAAGGAGCATCGAGCTCCTTCCTGGCACTGGGCCCTCCAGCACTCTCTAGTGGCAAGCCATCCCTGACCCCGATGTCCCGAGCATCTCTGGTCTGCCACAGGTCCCTGGACCCCCAGCACCACATGGAGGCAGAGGCAGGTACCACTGTGCCGTGGTCTCTGAGAGAGGACTCCTCTTCCAAGTCTGAAAGGGAACCCCTTGTGCAACCTCAGGGTCACCACCAGTACCCAGCCTACGTGCCACCGGACTTCGGTACTGGTCCCCCAGCTGGCACCTGGCCAGCGGGTCACTGGCCGATACAGTGGCCTTACTGAACCTCTGGGGCTTTCCCCTCATACTGGGTCTTCCCTTCCATTGCCTCTCTTACTCGGTGGTTTCCAAGAGTCACGCTTCTGCTTCTTCCCACCCGGCACCAGACCCCGACTCTGGTACCAATCCCGGTGCTGACATTCAGGATATGGCTCCTGTGGATGTCATTGAGGCTGAGGAAGAGGAAGGAGCCCCTCCTCCAGTGCAAGCTGCCTCCTCCTCCCCAAATGAGGCTGCCATGGGACCCAGTAGCCTTCAGGGCCCAGCAGTGAACCTGGGACTGGAAATTGAAGAGTTTAAGGAAACACCACACAGCCTTATTGACATTCTACCTACAGCAGCTCTCTCCAAAGTGGCCTTGCCCATCAATGAGGCTGTGATGAGTCCAGTCAAGGCCACATGGCAAACTTTTTCTTCTCTGCCTCCCACCTGAAAGAGGCCAGAAAAGAAGTAGTATGTGCAGGCAGCAACCAGGGCTGGATTCAATATCTAGGGGTTCCTTTTCAACAATACAACACAAAATCGGCTTGAGCCCCCACCCAGTAACCTGGGAACATTACACACCATCCCTCAGTGCCTATGAGAGGCAATACTTCCCCACTCACAAGCACAGAGTCTGAGTGTAGAAAAGAAACTTTTAATGAAAGGAGGGAAGTCACCCAACATTAATTAGGGAAAATGCCACCGGCAAGATTCATAAACATAAAACTGTGAGCAGGACACCCGCCCCAGAGTGCGTGGGGCAGTGTCTTCTGCCTCATGTTCTTGAGTTCTACAACCAAAAGTTCTTTACTGTGCCCCCCTCTGCTTCCTCATCGTACCCAACTCACAATTGTTGTTCTTGGTCAGTGAGGACCCAGGGTTCAGAGGTGAATCTGTGTGAGTTCACTTCCCACCCGGGGAAGAAGGCACCTTGCTCCACCATCTGAGCACTTGCTCTGGCTGGCCACCTTGCCGGCCGCCGCTCCTCTCCGCTGGCCGCCTCACTGGCCGCCGCTCCTCTCACCAGTCACCTTCTGCCACCTGCCTCTCTGCTGTGACCTCTGTAAGTCAGTCTCTTGAGAGTCCACCCAACCCTCAGTGACTTTCAGCTCCTAGTGACTTTCAGCTCTTAGTGAGCAATTAACATAACAAAAGACTCCTAATGGAGCCTATTTAGCTCTATCTTTGAACAGTGGGGAGGAACAGGTTAAACCAGACTGGGGACCCTTAAGGAGAGTCCACACCTCCTGGCTGAGACACCTGTCACCACCCCTCTTACTTTCACGTGGGTCTGACATTTGAGCCCTTGGTTTCATAGGCATTGACTCCGTGGGTGCTCCAGGGCTGGAGCACCCATGGAAAAAAATTGGTGGGTGCTCAGGTCCAACTGTACCCCCACCCGGCCTTCCTGTGAAAGGTGGTGTCACAATTCCATAGCAACCAGGCCATTTTTCTGCCAGACTTCTTCCCAAAATCTCATGAGAACTCTGAGGAATGCTGGATGTTAGGGTGCCCTCACTTTCTATATTGAGAGGACTAAACCGTTCCACAAATCCATACAACTCTTCGTAGTGATAGCAGAAAGGAGGAGAGGGCTACCTGTGTCAGCCCAGAAGATCTCATCATGTATAACTGCCTGTATTCAGGCTTGCTACAAGCAGGCAAATGTCCCGCCTCCAGCCAGCTTAACCGCTTACTCCACAAAAGCCCAGACTTTGTCAGTAGCATTTCTTGCACGGGTCCCAGTCCAGGACATGTGCAAGACCACAACCTGGTCATTGGTACATACCTTCACATCTTACTATGCCATCACCCAACAGGCCAGAGACAATGCCAGATTCAAGAGAGTGATGTTGCAGTCAGCATGTCCATGAACTTCGAGCCTACCTCCTGGGGTACTGCTTGTGAGTCACCTAACATGGAATGGACATGAACAAGCACTCGAAGAAGAAAAGGTTACTAACCTTTTGTAACTGTTGTTCTTTGAGATGTGTTGCTCGTGTCCATTCCATGACTCACCCTCCCATCCCTCTGTTGGAGTAAACCAGCAAGAAAGAACTGAGAGATTGTGTGGCTGGTGAGGTGTCTTGTACCAGCACATAAGTGCGCGGCAACAAAGGGTGCTAGTTAGCCCGATGGATACCACTGAGGAAAAAATCTCTGGCAATGGTGCATGCTGTGTGCACACACCTAATATGGAATGCACGTGAGCAACACATCTCGAAGAACAACAGTTACAAAAGGTCAGTAACCGTTTTTTATTAAATCAGAAATGAATGATTAAAATAGTTTTTTATTTTTTTAGTGGCTGATTGTGTTGTGTTAGATCCAAGGATTGCTGCATGGCTGATAAACCCCAGTGACACTGTCCCCTCTTTTGAATATTTGATACATAAGCATTTTGAAAAGCCTGTCTCAGAGAGAACAGTGAATATGAATGCAGATTCCTTGAGAAATACATTGGTAAGTAGTTTTTAGAGACTCATAGTCAGATAAACCAAATAGTGAAAAGTAAAGATATTTAGATACTTTGCAAGGTACACTAGAGAAAAATATACAAAGAAAAATATATGCAGGATTTTCTTCTGAGAGCAAAGGGTTATCTTGGTTAGCAATATATGCCAGAGAATTGGTATAAAATAATCAGGGCTTGTTGTATTCTTTGGGCCAATGGAACCAAATTCCCCATGAGTAGCTCCTAAATCCTGCAGCACAAATCCTAAATTCCATGGCAATATTAATTAATGTTATCACCATGAAATCTCCTTTGTTCTCTTCCTCCCACTCCCTGGCTGCAAGCTGGACTCCAACTCTCACTCCCAGCATCTCCAATGCCTTGCTGCCTCATTCCATGGAATAGTGCAGGGTGCATGCATCATAATCTAATTAATTCTCCTTTGTGAGGTAAGTTGAAAAGAAAGATGCATTTGCAGGCAGAGTGCTGGTAGGGTGACAAAATACAAAATGTTGAGCACTTGGCTGCAGCAAAATGGTGAATTCCATGCCAGAAATGCTGAATTTCATGGCATCTTGGGAAAATGTCAAATTACATAGCCATGGAATCATGGGGAACTTTATGTACAAATATACAACATGCACACAGAAAATCTGTGAATTTGTCACACTCAGTATGATAGAAATTTTGTTGAATTGCTGCTCTGATGACCAGGAGATTGCCAATTATCCCTGTCAAACAGGCAGGCTTCCGGCCAAAACTTAGTTGTTGTGATCAAGTTCTGGCACTCACAACTCACATTGAGGCTGGCTATCAAGAAAACCCCTTAAAGACTGGTGCAGTATTTGTTGACCTGTCATCTGCATATGATCATAGAATCATAGAATCATAGAACTTGAGATCAGAAGGGACCATTATGATCATCTAGTCTGACCTCCTGCATGATGCAGGCCACAAAAGTTGACCCACCCACCCCGAAATAATTCTCACCCTTGACTCAGCTGTTGAAGTCCCCAAATCCTGATTTGGTGACTTCAAGCAGCAGATAATCCTCTAGCAAACAACCCCTGCCCCATGCTCGGAGGAAGGCGAAAAACCTCCAGGGCCTCTGCCAATCTACCCCGGAGGAAAATTCCTTCCCGACCCCAAATATGGCGATCAGCTGAACCCCGAGCATGTGGCCAATATTCTCTATCCTGACACTTAGGAAAAGACTCCCAATATCCCAACATTTAAAATCGGTACTAACTCCCAGGCGGCACATTATTGACCTATTGGGTAAATCAAGTTATCCTATCAGATCATCCCTTCCATAAACTTATCAAGCTTAGTCTTAAAGCCGGAGAGGTCTTTTGCCCCCACTATGTCCCCCGGCAGGCCATTCCAGTATTTCACTCCTCTGACGGTCAGAAACCTTCGCCTAATTTCAAGCCTAAACTTCCCAACTGCCAATTTATATCCATTTGTTCTCGTATCCACATTAGCACTGAGCCGAAATAATTCCTCTCCCTCCCCGATATTGATCCCTCTGATATATTTAAAGAGAGCAATCATATCTCCCCTCAACCTTCTTTTGGTTAAGGAAAACAATCCGAGCTCCTCAAGTCGCCTTTCATACGACAGGCTTTCCATTCCTCGAATCATCCTAGTGGCCCTTCTCTGTACCCTTTCCAGTTTAAGTTCATCCTTCTTAAACATGGGAGACCAGAACTGCACACAGTACTCCAAATGAGGTCTCACCAGCGCCTTGTATAACGGGACTAGCACCTCCTTATCTCTACTAGAAATACCTCGCCTAACGCAACCCAAGACCGCATTAGCCTTTTTGACGGCCACATCACATTGCCGACTCATAGTCATCTTGCGATCGACCAGGACTCCGAGGTCCTTCTCCTCGTCCGTTACTTCCAACAGGTGCGTCCCCAGCCTATAACTATAATTCTTGTTAGTCATCCCTAGATGCATAACCTTACACTTCTCACTATTAAATTTCATCCTATTACTAATACTCCAGTTTACCAGGTCATCCAAATCTCCCTGGAGGATATCCCTATCCTTCTCCGAATTGGCAATACCTCCCAACTTCGTGTCATCCGCAAACTTTATCAGCCCACTCCTACTTTCGGTTCCGAGGTCAGCGACGAATAGATTGAATAACATCGGACCCAAAACCGAACCCTGAGGAACCCCACTGGTAACCTCCCTCCAACCCGACAGCTCCCCTTTCAGTGCGACCCTCTGCAGTCTCCCCTTTAACCAGTTCTTTATCCACCTCCGGAATTTCATTTCGATCCCCATCCTTTCCAATTTACGCAGTAATTCTTCATGCGGTACCGTATCAAACGCCTTACTGAAATCAAGATATATCAGATCCACCGCATTGCCCTTATCTAAAAAATCTGTTACTTTCTCAAAGAAGGAGATCAGGTTGGTTTGGCACGATCTACCTTTCGTAAAACCATGTTGTAATTTGTCCCAGACGCCATCGACCTCAAGGTCCGTAAGTACTCTCTCCTTCAATATTTTTTCCATGACTTTGCACACTACAGACGTTAAACTAACAGGCCTGTAGTTACCCGGGTCACTTTTTTTCCCCTTCTTGAATATAGGAACTACATTAGCTAATCTCCAGTCCAGCGGTACAACCCCCGAGTTTAGGGATTCATTAAAAATTTTCGCTAACGGGCTCGCAATTTCACTCGCCAATTCTTTTAATATTCTCGGATGAAGGTCATCCGGACCGCCCGATTTACTGCCGTTAAGCTTTTCAAGTTTGGCTCGTACCTCGGATACCGTAATGTCTACCCCCCCTCCTTCATTCCCATCATTCACGCCGCCACTATTCCCAAGCCCTTCAGTAGCCTCATTAAATACCGAGGCAAAATATTCGTTCAGATATTGTGCCATGCCTAGATGATCTTTAATCTCCACCCCGTCTCCATTCTTAAGCGGTCCCACTTCTTCTTTCTTGGATTTCTTCCTATTTATATGGCTAAAAAACCTTTTACTATTGTTTTTAATTCCCTTCGCGAGATCTATCTCCACTTGGCTTTTGGCCTTTCTAACCGCATCCCGACACCCTCTTACCTCCATAAGGTAGGTTTCTTTGCTGATCCCTCCCATCTTCCACTGTTTATACGCCTTCTGCTGTATGGATTAAGGGCTTGATGCTGAAACTTGCTAAAATTATACCTTGCTACCAAACACTTCACCTGCTGTGGACCATGCTGAGTAACAGACGCCTGCGGGTGTACCTGGGTAATAAGACCAGCTCACCCTGTAACATAGACAACGGGCTACCCACAAGGCTCTGTACTTCACCAACCCTTTTTAATATATACATAAGTGACATACCTCCAACTAAATCATGAAAATTTGGATATGCAGATGATCTTGCCATGACAATCCAAGGTAGCTGCAAAGATAAAAATGAGAGCCAACATAATCCAGAAACTAGCAGGTACAACCTGGGGTGCATCAGCATCAGTGTTGCGAACATCTGCAATAGCACTTGTATATTCAGTAACTGAATATTGTGCACCGATATGGAGCAGATGCAGCCACACACGACTTGTGGATATGCAGCTAAATACAGTGATACGATGCATCACGGGAACCCTTAAATCGACTCCAACAGCATGGCTACCTGTCCTGTCTAACATCGCTCCCCTGCCGATATGCTGAACTGCTGCAACATTCCGCAAAGCTCAGCGAATCCAGGAAACAGATGTCGTCTTATTCACCAAGACCTTGACAACACCCCCCCCCCCCCCCCCCCCCCCCCCCCCCCCCCCCCCCCCCCCCCCCCCCNAGCCTTTCTGGGAACATTTGTTTAGCCTCATGCAATCAGGCTACGATCAGAAGGAGGCTTGGAAAGCAGATTGGGCTAAACAATACTTAAAAAATAAGCACCGTGTGCCAGATCCCACACAGAAGGTTCCTGGGTTTGATCTTCCATGGTCATCTTGCTCAACTGTGAACCAAATTCGAACCAGCCATGGTAGATGCGGATATCTAATGCACAAATGGAAAGTCAAGGACTCCCCGGTGTGCGAGTGTGGTTCCCCACGACAGACATATCACTACCTACTACCCAATTTATAAATATGAAGGAGGCATTACTGCAATAAATTCTGCTACTCCTGATGTAGCCATTTTGGCTCGATCAACTTCAGGTGAAATTGTAGTTGCTGCTCTACACCAGCAATATGAAAGAAGAAAAATAGAAATGTTTTGTCTCTTTAATTAAGTTTTTTTTTTCAAAATAGAATTCTTAATTGTTAGCCCTGCTGCAATAGAAATGTTCCACAGAAATCATGATTCTGCTGGTAAAACTGTTTCATGAACAATGTTATGTAGCCAAGGGTTTGGGGTTCATATTTTGGGCCACAACAGTGTAGTCTCATCAAAAATTTGAGACCCAGTTTGGAGACACTAGGCTTCACAGGATGTGTTAATTATTCTGGGAGTTTAGAGAGTTAGGGAGAACTATTCAGATCTCAATCTGGGTCCAGTAGTCTAAATGAAGTATTACTTGTGATATCACTAAAACAGTCTTGTCTCTTGTATACCCTGTAAGAATGCTTAAAAAAATTCCCAAGCATCTGGCTTATCTGAGGAATTGTATTGACTGATGCTGTAGAAATTCTTCACTGAAATTAGTGGACCATTCAGATTGAATGTGCAGTAATAGACATGTCTTGAAGTTCCTATTAGGTATCCTAAAACACTCATTTTTAAAAAGTATATTCTTGCCCTGCAAGGTGCATGCATGCTCAGTCAGAATGGCAATTTTCCTCTACTTCCTTCCATTTATTGTGTAGCTGTCTTGTTGCCTTCTGAGGGTTTCCACATTCTGGCTACTATGTTACTTATTCTTCTTTGTCTTCTGTGCCAATCCCCTCCCTTGCTTGTGACTGCTTCTGTACTATGTCATTCCATGTGAATCACTGCTGCATTTCACTCTCTATCCCATGGCACGCAGAGAAGGGAATGAAGCGGTATAGTGTAAGCAAAGGGAGGAATGAAATAATCAAGTAGTGTGTCATAGGAGGAAAAAGTGGGCAGGTTAGTAAAAGACAGAAGAACGCAGCAAGTAGACGAGAGAACATCCAGGAAGAAGAAGGGCAATAAGAAATTGGGGGAGTATGGTGAGTTAACAATAAGGAAGAAAATAATATGGAGAGAACACGGGGCATGGGAATGGGATGTACAGAATGAGAATATCATTTAAGAAAGAGCAGAGTATAAGAAAATGAAAATGTGAAAAGAGGAGAGGTAATTGAAAATGGAAAATACTCCCAGGAAGGGGGAAGGAAAAATGGGCAAGGGATTCTCCTCTTTCCACAAAAAGAAGAAAAATGTTAAAATTTTAGTGAAAAATATTGAGACACAGAGAGAAAATACAGAGTAGAGCCAAGCAAGAGAAGGAAATAAGAAATTAAAAAAACAAAAAAGGTAAATGAGATAAGTACCGGCACATCTTGATGCATTTCCCACAGCTCTCTTATTTTGCTGGTTAGGAATAGGAAGTGATAATTGTTAATTTTATCCTACCCTACCTAATTTTATTTAACCTTAACTTTAGTCTAATCAAGCAGTCAACAGAGGGGAAGCATTTTACATCCAACTAGATTAATTGAGAAGAGTTTTCATAAATTCCATGCCAGAATGGCAAGTAATTTTCTCCTCTTCAACCAAGCCCACCCACACAGCCTCTCAAAATTTAAAGCTCTAGAATGTAATCTGATGATCAGCCCCACTGGTTTTAATGGAAATTAACTGTATAGATCACCTAATTAAATATATTGGACACTTCTGCAAGGGATGAGGTGACAACAGTTACTCCAAACTACTTTTCATGGTTAAAAACTTTTTGTCTGTCTGTGAAGGCTCATTCACAGAATGAAGATCTTCATTTTAAGGAGGAAAGATCCGTTTACTTAAAAAAAATGGGTGATGCTGTAGAAGAGATGAAAGACACTAAGGCTGTCTCTACCCTTGGAGCTAGGGGTGTGATTCCCAGCTCATGTAGACATACTCACACTAGCTCTGCTCAAGCTAATGTGCTAAAAATAGTAGTGTAGACACAGTAGCATGGGCAATGTTGAGTGGCTGCATGGGCTAGCCTCCTTGAGTATGTACCCACCGGTTCCAGGTGGATTTGTACTCGGGGAGGCTAACCAATGCAGAAACTACAGAACCCAAACCACCAAAAAAGAAAAACAACCTTCTGTTGATGGCCTCTGACTCAGATGATTAAAATGAATGTGCATCAGTCTGCACTGCTTTGGATTATTATTGAGCAGAACCCGTCATCAGCATGGAAGCATGTCCTCTGGAATGGTGGCTGAAGCATGAAGGGGCATATGAATGCTTAGCATACCTGGTACATAAATACCTTGCAACGCTGGCTACAACAGTGCCATTTGAACGCCTGTTCTCACTTTCAGGTGACGTATATAAGAAGCGGGCAGCATTATCTCCCGTAAATGTAAACAAACTTGTTTGTTTTAGCGATTGGCTGAACAGGAAGTAGGACTGAGTGGACTTCTAGGTTCTAAAGTTTTTTACATTGCTTTATTTTTGAGTGCAGTTATGTGTAAAAGATTCTACATTTGTAAGTTGTACTTGCATGATAGAGATTGCACTACAGTACTTGTATGAGGTAAATTGAAAAATACTATAGACAAGGGACTACAGCCCAGCACCATAGTGAGTCATGTGTCAGACTCCTTAACTGAAAATTTGCAAGTCTCATGATTTCTCAGAGCTGTCAGACTGTCTAAACCTGCCGTCAGGTCAGTCTTTCCTAAGTGGGATTTACCACTGGCACTAAAAGCCCTAAGCACCCATCCGTTTGAACCGTTAACAACATTTATGCCATTGTTTTTTATATATCAAAACATGCTTCTTGGTCACTATTATGTTAGCATGACAAGTCTGAGTTGGCAGCTCTATCCATACAGGAACACACTGTGTTCCATGATGACAAGTTGGTTCCAAGGACTCCAGAATCTTTCTTACCAAAGGTGAGATTTCTCTTTCCATACCACACAGGAAGAGATCCTCCCATTATTCTGTCCAAGACCCCAGTGTCCTACAGAAAAGCTGTGGCATATTCTGGATGTATGTAGAGCACTTAAGAGCTACCTCAAGTGCAATGAATTGATGAGAAGATCAAGCTCCTTGTTTGTATCCTTTCACCCAAAGTGCTAAAGCCTTTTGGCATAGATGGATGAAGTTATGCGTAATGGAGACATACATGGCATCAAGTTCACCTATTTATGAAGACCTCTGAGATCTCTAGCAATATGATGGGCAGAAAGGATGTATGACTCAACTGAGGAAATCTGAAGGACACCAACCTGGTCTTCTATCAACAGCTTTATCAAACATTGTAAGATGGATTTTCTATCCTCTGCAGAGGCCTCTTTTGGAATGAAGGTGCTGCATGTGGTGATCCAAAAATAACTTGTCATGTACTTTCAAACGGAGAGTTCTTTATTTCAGTCTGGGTTTTTTTTTGTCCTTTCTTTCTTATAATTCATTGCTCGTTACTTCCCAAGCATCGTATAATTGAGACGCTGGGCTACAGAATGAAATGCCTTACCTGATAAGCTCCTTTCTGCTAGCAGCGTCTCCCACAATTCTACCATTCCTGATATGATTCCAGTAGCCAAAGGACAACATTTATTTTATGTCTACAATTTGTGGGCCAATAGCCTACTGTACATAGTTCACTGACTGGCACTATTGTTACTAATCATATTGTAAGAGTTTCTACACAGCTTTGGAATGACTCTTCTGGTGTGCAGCTGGAGAAGGGAGCATAGCCAGCATGAGCTATGCTGCAACTCTGAACTGCCTTCATTTTTGGGAACAGCCCAAAGTCACAGAATTGTGGCAGATACTGCTAGCAAAATGGAAATGATCAGGTAAGAAACGTTCCATTTTGTAGACACGGTGGTAGAACTTTTTTAAAGGGACTGCTCAGTGCAACAAAGATAAATCTACTTGCGGGACTGCAGGCTGGGGACTTGCTGCATATCTAACTGCTTCGCAACAGAGTGGGGAGAACAGTCCCATGGACTAAAACAGGAAGTAAAGCATGGGGGAGGAGCATGGCTCCATCCCATAATACTCTGGATAACCCAGTTAACCCTGTCATGATCACTTTACTACAAGAACTTTAACTCTAGTATCAAAAGCACAATGTTACAATATTATCTCTTAAAAGTAAGTACACCTCTTCAATCTTCATGCTCATATTGTGTTCCCAGGTGCAGTATGTAAAATAAGGAATACATTAAGTTCTAAATGTTCCAGATCATTACTTCCCCAGGAACTCTTGAAATGTGATTATCAGTGGCCTAAGTATATTACTAGATATGCAAGAGTTAGCATCAGTAGATGCACAAGGAAAAATGCTTTCATGTTGGTTAGTCGCTTAGTATTGAAGTACAGGTCTGTCGCATCTTAGGCGCATTTAACATGTGCGATTTCAGCTTTATGCGGTCAGCAAAAACAAGAAAAAAACACAAAAAAAGAGAAAAATAACAATTTAAATACTGTTTCTGTAGCGCGGGCGATTCTGCCCGCCATTACACTCAATGTAATTTTGACTATACGCCGTTTTCGCTTTACGCGCTGACCGCAGAACGTAACCCCAGCGTAAGATGAGACAGACCTGTAATAATCTTACCAGTTTTATATTAGTAATTGAGTATTCTTGATTTTTTTTTAAATCAGCACCAGAACTTGGTTCTAAACTTGAAGATACTTTACAGTATAATGATGGACCTGGCTGGTGAATTACAGGTAAGTTTTTTGTAGCAAAATATCATAACAAAAAATTGTACCTACATAGTGATATGGTGAATGAAAAAACCATTTTACCTTCAATTAAAAGTAAAGTCAGAGTCTATATATGGAAAAAGACAAGAAGGCCTCATATGTTAAATATTATTAGACACTGAATCCATCAGCAGTGCTGTTTTCAGATTTAGGGTCATGTGTGCTAAATGGGGTTCACACAGATACAGAAGTAGTGAGAGCTAATAAAGGCTGTTTCCAAATCATAGTGTGTATCTACACTGCAGTTGCCTTCCACCTGGTTAAACAGACTCGCATTAGTTCTGTTCGAGATAGCGCGCTTAAAATAGCAGCGAGGATGTTACAGCATGGGTGGTGACTCAGGCTAGCTATCTGAGCCCAAACCCACCTGACCCTGTGTCTGAGCTCAGATGGCTAGTCCAAGCTGCTGCTAGTGCCATAACATCCTCACTGCTATTTTTAGCTCTCTGGCTAGGGTGAGTCTCTCCATCTATGCTGGGAGGGATGCTCCCAGCTGCTGTGTAGACATAACCATAGAATTTAAAGCCAGAAGGGATCACCAGATCGTATAGTCTGACCTCCTGTATATCACAGGCCATCAGCACCATCCAGTCACCAGCACACCCCAAGCCCAACAACTGAAATTAGACCAAATTATCAGGAGTCTAAACTACTGTGTGCCATAGGCAGAGAATAGGAGGGACTGAGGTGCACCAATGCCTGAGGCCCCTGAAATGGCCTGTGATTGGCATCAGAAGATTATGCCAAAAGTGTTCTCAAGATGATGATTTTATTTGTTTAATTTATAAAACCACAAGAGGCACCTATTTCATCCTTCAGTGCCACTAACATTTAAGTACATGCACAGTCAATATAAACCAAAGGGAAATAAGTAAATAAACCATATAGCCAAATAAAATGAAAAGAAATATCACACACACCTTAAATGTAACCTCCTTAAGCAAGCTTTCTCTCCTCAAAAGGTATCTTAAAAAGATGACCCTTGCAGTATATGTATTTGTTGATTTTTCAAGACAGACTATTTTGAACCGAGGAGAAAAATTCCAAAAGAAAGGATCTCTCTCAGAAAATGGCCTTCCAGCAGCCCTCTCTCTTATACTTAGGAATGTAGGAATTGCCATACTAGAACAGACACATTTTATATTTAGTTCAGTATCTTATCTCTGACAGTGTCAAGCACCAGATGCAAGAGTAAGATGCAAAAAACACTAGTAGAACGCAGATGTGGGATAATCTGTGCCCTGTGAAAACTTTGACCTAACCTCTAATAGTTGTTAGAGATTGGTTTAAACCCAGAGGCACGAGGTTTTATATCCCTTCCAATATTCTTTGTTAGTCTTTATTATTATAACTGAATATTCTAGTTATCCACATAAATGTCAAAACTTTCTTTAAATCTTTCGGAGTTCTAGGCCTTGTGGCAATGAATTTCATGGCTTAATTTCACAAGATGAAATTCAGTAAAGACAAGTGTAAAATACTACACTTAGGAAGGAAAAACCAAATGCCCAAATACAAAATGGGAAATAAGTGACTAGTCAGTGGCACTGCTAAAAAGGATCTGGAGGTTGTAGTGGATCACAAATTGAATATGAATCAGCAGTGTGGAGCTGACAAATATACTGGGTATACTAACATGAGTGTCATGTGGAAGACATGGGATTGTTCTGCTCTACGTTGTGCTCGTGAAGCCTCAGCTGGAGTATTGTCCAATTTTAGATGCCACACTTAAAGATGAGGACGAATTGGAGAGAGTCCAGAGGATAGCTACAAAAATGATAAAAAGTTTACAAAACCTAACCTATGAGTAAAGATTTAAAAAAAAAGTGTATGTTTAGTCTTGAGAAAAGAAGACTGAGGGTGGGGTTAACTTGATGGCAGTCTTCAATTATATTGAGGGCTGTTTTGAAAAGAATCCCTCACTTGTTAAGGCAACTCCCATCTTTTCATATGCTGTGTATTTATACCTCCCTACTGTATGTTCCACTCCATGCATCTGATGAAGTGGGTTTTAGCCCATGAAAGCTTATGCCCAAATAAATTTGTTAGTCTCTAAAGTGCCACAAGGACTCCTCGTTGTTTTTGAAAAGGATGGTGATCAATTGTTCTCCATGTCCGTCAAGCACAGGACAAGAAGTAATAGGCTTAATCTACAGCAAGGGAGATTTAGATTATATATTAGGAAAAACTTTCTAATTATGGCTACATCTGTACTTGCATGCATACTCAGGTACGCTTCCACTTGTACCCCATACCTGTACTGAGTGTCCACATATGCTGTACATGTGTATACCACCATCCACGCTGCCGTGTTTGGTATGTGATGTTAGCACTACCATTTCAGGGGCATATCCCAGGTTTCTGTGCATCAAAGGAGAAGCTCTAGGAACTGCCTTGCTATTTGGTATTGGTGCTGTCCACCGCCTTCATACATTTGCTGATGGCAGTTCCTATTCACCTCTCCCTGCTGCCAAACTGGGTGGAAGATGTGGAGAAAGTGAATGATGATGTGGTTCTGCTCCTGCTCTGTCTTGTGGACAAATTTTTCTCCAGTGCAGTAGGCAATCAGTGAGAGATACTGGATGGAGTTGTGCTAGAACTTTTTGACAAGCCAAAGACAGCTGACCAAGCAGGTGACTGACAATCAACTATGGTCCCATGGAACAGATATGATGTCTACTGCTATTGCCGTGGTATGCCCATGGGTAGATGGCCGCTACTCGGCCAGGAGAATGAGCACGATGTGGCAGGATCACATGGTTTTGGAAACCTGGGATTAGGAGCAGTGGGTTCAGAACTTCCGAACAAGGAAGCAGACCTTGAGGGAGATGTGAGAGAGCTTGCTCCAACCCTCCAGTGCCAGAGCACTTGATTTTGGAAAGCCATGTGCAGAAGTATATGGCTTTTGCCTTGTGGAACCTGGCAACACCTGATGATTTCTGGTCAGTTGCAAACCGGTATGGGTTTGGGAAGTCTACTGTCAGGGCCATGGTTGTACAGATTTGTGAGACAATTAGTGCTGTCATCTACCCATGAGTGGTTGCCATAATCCAAGTACTGGACATTATAGCTGGATTTCAGGGAATAGGGTTTCCGAACTCTGCAAGGGCCATTGATGGCACCCTTATCCCAATACTTTGCCCACCAAAAGGAGCAAGTGAATATGTGAACCAAAAAGGTTACTACTCAATCATTCTTCAGGGCTTAGTGGACCACATAGTTCGTGAACACTGTTGGAAACACAGGAAAGATTCATAACACCAGGGTGCTGAGGAGATTGGGATTGTACTTCGGGGGAAGAAGGGACTTCATTCCCTAGAAACGAAGCAGCACTCTACAGTGGGTTTGTGCCAACAGTTATTTTGGAAGACCCTGCAGACCCACTCTTAGCTTGGTTCATGAAACCGTACCCCTGACATCAGTGACCCAGGAAAAAGAGAATTCAACTACAAATTGCGTAGATAACGAATGGTCATGAAGTTAAGTCTGGGTGGCTGAAAGCTCGATGATGCTTACGCACCAGCCTGGATGCCAGCGTGGTCAACGCTGTTCTCATAATTGTGGCCTGCTGTGCCCGTCACAACATATGTGAGGGTAAAGGCGGGTACTTCCATACAGTGTGGGCACAAGACAGGACTTGTTTGCAAAGCATTTAGACAGCCAGATCCCACCTGTTTGCACGGTGGTCCTGGTTCTTTGAGGGCAAGAGAAATCTGGGATACCTGATGTTCATGCATCCTGGAACAGTGGGATGCAGTGGGTGACTTCTGCATTTTTGAGGGACAATATCACATCCTATGCAGCTGCTGGAGTTGCACAGGAGCGACCATAGGCACATATTTGAGTGTGAATGTACCTTTGTGGAGGATAGGTCCATCAATGGCTATTGTCCAAGATGGTCAGGGATGCAACCCCATGCTCTGGGTGTCCCTAAACCTATGGCTGCCAGAAGCTGGGACTGGATGACGGGATGGAAGATTTGATAAATTGCCCTGTTCATTTCCTCTGAAGCATCTTGCACCAGCCACTTTCAGAAGACAGGATACTGGGTTTGATGGACCATTGGTCTGACTCAGTATGGCCGTTCTTATGTTTTGTTCCCTGTAACTGTGTAATTAGCCTTTCATTTCTGTAACTATTGACTCTTTATGAACAATTGTGGCAGGGCACCTCAACAGCATTAAAGAACATAAGAATGGCCGTACTGGGTCAGACCAAAGGTCCATCCAGCCCAGTATCCTGTCTGCCGACAGTGGCCAATGCCAGGTGCCCCAGAGGGAGTGAACCTAACAGGTAATGATCAAGTGATCTCTCTCCTGCCATCCATCACCACCCTCTTACAAACACTATGGGGCTTGAGTTTGTGCTGTAGAGTGTGTTGACTCAGTTCTGTTGCCATCATTGTGCAATGTTTTGGTGTTAATGTTAACATCTGTTTTGAAGACTATATTAAGGGGAGCACTCAGTCAGTTTCAATGACCTTCAAAACAATTCTTTAAGGGTTTGGGAGGGGCTTCAGAAATTCTTTTAGCATTTGACTGACTGCAGTGATAACGGCACTTGTCAGCTATTATGCATGAGTACACCCAAGTTTGAAAACCAGCCTTGATTTCCTGAGAGTGGGGGAAGAGGGTCATTTAATCACTGTTCAGCGTCTGTTGGCTTTACTGTCACTTTAATTGTGTTTCCTCCTTGTTCTATATATGAACCAAGAAATAAAGAAGTTTACTTAACCTTTTTTGTGTTTTGTGTCTTCTGTTAAAACTATTAGTGTGTTCTGGGCACAACTTTCACTATCCCTCTGGTGTATTCTTTGGAATTCTTATATTTATGGACCTGTGGTGGCGGCGGTGAAGTGGGCATGGGAGGGACAGAGAATTCTTTGCAGTCTGATGGCACCACTGAGTTACACAAATCAAAACTGTACTATGAATCATGGGGTCCTATCTTGAACCTGAATAAAAAGTTCCCGTTCGTCAGGAAGGATGATCCACACATAAGGAAACTGTTACATTTATTAAAAGCAACACATGAAATGTAAAAGTGAAACTTTTTTTTAAAAGGAATTGCATATGAAATCACAAGGGGTCTGGCTTCCTGAGCACCATGCATGCTACTGTCGCTGAACCCATCTCATTGCCTTTCTCCTTCCCCTTCCCGACAAGGGGGGGAACAGCTGCCGAAAATTGTCTGGAGTGGACACCCAGGGATGTCTCCTGTGCAGGGTTTGGGGGCTAGTTTCTGGGCTTCAGGGATTGCTTCAGATAACGGTTCATTGTTCCCCTCCTGCATGTTCAAGGGGTTTCCTTGTGAGGGGTTTCAGGTAGTAGTGGAGGGTGTTGTGTCAGGAGTCCTGCAGGCCCCTCCCAGTCACTTGGGGGTGTTGGGTCCTCTGCCTCAGCAGCACCCTGGGCAGCAGCTAGAAGAGGAGGAGGAGTAGCAGAGGTGGAGTCCCAGAGAGTAGCAGTGGCCACAGCAGCAGATGGGCCCCAAATTTGTTTGGCCATCAGTTGTATTAGTGACTGCATTGGCATGCTTTCATTCTCTTCGGACAAGCTCCTGTTCCCTTTAAGCCATCTCCTGTTTCCTTTGGGCATGTTCCCTTTCCCTGTGACATGGATTCTGTGTGTCGTCCTGCTGAAGAACCTGATCCTCCCATGCCAGGAGAAACTCAAACCCAATGAGCATGTACTCTAGAGTCTTTCTCCATCTGCCTCTGTCATCTCTGTGGTGATGTTCCTGCCTTCCTAGCAGAATGGTTTTCCTCTCAGCAGCTGAAGGGCCTTCCAATTCTTTTTTTATTCATTTTGAAAGAAGCTAAGAAATCCCCACACATCACATAACTTTGTTATAGAAGGCCACAATGTCTGTACTTTTTTGCATTTCAAGACTATTCTTTGTTCTCAAACAACTTTTGCAGCTTCCAAGGAAGGAGCCGAGGCTAATAATGGTAAGATACATCTAGGAATGTTTTAAAAAATATATAATGTTTACAGTGTCTCAAGGGGTCAGTTGGAGTGGAGTTCAGTTCCTTCCAAGGGTTATGTTACCAGCTGTCAATTTCTTCTTTAAAGGCTGGTCATCAGAGATGGCTTTCCAGTCCTTGGAGGAGAACCAACAACCTATACCAGAGAAATGTTTCTGCTAATTGTCACCCCTCTACATATTGCTGCATGGAAGGGTTTGGTCAGCTATGAAGGTGGACCAAGCACATTTGTGCTGCTGTTGAACTTCAAGAACCAGCTGGTATTTCTGCTAAACCAGAAATTTGCTGAAATGTGCTTACAGGATTGGGAAGGCAATTTGACAGGAAACTGATGATATTCTAAGCCTGCAGATGGAGCTTCCATGGAAGGGGAGAAGCAAACACCTCACATCCCCCCCCAAATCCCAACCCCCGCAGCATCAGAATATCCAACCCCAGTGTCCAGCGAACAGTGGTGAAAGGCACAGGGAAAGAAAGACACACACCACAACTTCATTTTTTTCCTTGAAGTTTCCAATCAACACTGCAAGCCACTCGCCTGTCCACTGCAAAAGGATGTGGCATTGTGTTAGTGCTACCTCCAGAGTGGATCTCTCACCCACCCACATTTCTCCTGGTTTCTGTATCATTGGAACAGTTTTTTTTTTTTAAGTAATCTTCAAAGAGAGTGAGGACTGCTGTGATGTTCCTCAGACAACCAAAGGATTCCCTTTCCCTTCCTGTACCTAACACACGTGCACTTTTGCGCCGCGTGGCTCCCAGTTGTAAGGGCACAGTCAGACTGAGATGGGGCAGGGTTAACTTAGGTAAATCACTTAAACTCTTTTGTAATCTTCAAAGGAGCCAAAGACAGCTGTAACTTTGGACCAACCATAAGGTTTCTACAACTGTCCTATCCTCAACTGGGCTCTTTCCAAACCCTCCCCCTCCCTTTTCCTGGTCCACAGGGCCAAGGGACTATCACTGAACCCGTGCTGGCCGAGAAATGTACAGACACAAGGGCACAATGTTAGTTTAATAGTCTTTTTTATAGCTTCTGCCAATAGTGGTTCATACAAATTCAATAAAATCATTGCTTTATAGCTGCCTCTGGCTTGTGGACCATTTTGGGGCATGCAGAGCCAGGCGCTGGGCTGAAAATCAGATATGTCTCATTAGAGCAAGAGAGGATATTGGCAAGGAAGGTGGGGGTCTACTGTAATTTACCAGTCTTGGGTGCTCATTCCTGCCATGCCTCAGGATCCTCCTCAGGCTCATTGTGGGGCTTCCTCAACTGGCTTCTCTGGGTAGAGGTGCAAAATGACATGCTCCTCTTCATCTGGGTCTTCCAAGTATTCCTCCACGGTCCCTTGCTGCCTCCTTGCCTTGCCCTGGCCCTCATGAGCATCCTGTCAGGTGATGAGGTTGGCAGGGTTGAGGAGGGGGTTGACCCACTTCAGGCTCTGTACGGTGAGCTCTGGGGAGCACCCCGTCCAGTTCATCATAGAAAAGGCACATATGACAGTCCCATCTGGAATGAATGTTGGAGTCTTTTTGCTCTCTGGTACAGGAGCCTCAGGTGCTTCATGTGTTCCTAGCATTGGGCTGGAGTCCAGAGAATACCCACTTACTCCAGCCTCTGTAACATTTCCTGGTACAGAAGAAGTTGTGGAGGATGGTATTCTCTGACCACACATGGATCAAGACTGCTGTGTGCTTGGCAGAGCAAGTGGCTGCTCTTGGAACATTATCCATGGTCACCTGTACTGATCAAAGGAGTGCAGTGAAAAATCATTCTCAAGTGGTCAGCACAACTTGATACTAGTGGTGACAGCAGGGCAACAGGGACCTTTTATAGACATAAGAACATAAGAACGGCCGTCCCGGGTCAGACCAAAGGTCCATCTAGCCCGGTATCCTGTCTACCGACAGTGGCCAATGCCAGGTGCCCCAGAGGGAGTGAACCTAACAGGTAATGATCAAGTGATCTCTCTCCTGCCATCCATCTCCACCCTCTGACAAACAGAGGCTAGGGACACCATTCCTTACCCATCCTGGCTAATAGCCATTAATGGACTTAACCACCATGAATTTATCCAGTTCTCTTTTAAACGCTGTTATAGTCCTAGCCTTCACAACCTCCTCAGGTAAGGAGTTCCACAAGTTGACTGTGCGCTGCGTGAAGAAGAACTTCCTTTTATTTGTTTTAAACCTGCTGCCTATTAATTTCATTTGGTGACCCCTAGTTCTTGTATTATGGGAATAAGTAAATAACTTTTCCTTATCCACTTTCTCCACATCACTCATGATTTTATATACCTCTATCATATCCCCCCTTAGTCTCCTCTTTTCCAAGCTGAAGAGTCCTAGCCTCTTTAATCTCTCCCGTTCCAAACCCCTAATCATTTTAGTTGCCCTTTTCTGAACCTTTTCTAGTGCCAGTATATCTTTTTTGAGATGAGGAGACCACATCTGTACACAGAGACGTGGGTAAAGGTTAGGCAGAAAAGGGTTCACTGCATTGTGGGAATGGGGCTGGAGGACCACTGACAATTTTTCTTCTTCGAGTTCTTGTTCATGTCCATTGCATTGTTGGTGTGTGTGCTCGCCACATGCACCGGTACTGGAAGTTTTTCCCTCAGTGGTATCCATAGGGGACCAGCTCAGGCGCCCTCTAGAGTGGCGCATATATGCACCGGTATAAGGGACGCCACCGGCTCCCCCTCCCTCAGTCCCTTCTTACCGCCAGTGATGGTGCTGGAATGTCTCCTTGCCTTGGCAAGCTTACTCCTCTCAACTGTGCCTAGTTGTGAACTTTTTGTATATAGTTGTTAAAAACTTTGATAGTTTTATAGTTCCCTTAGTGTAGAGTTAGTGATAGTTTGTTAGTCCCAAATGGGACTTAGCCTAGGGACAGGCATACCCCGGTGACTGCTGCAAGAAGCCCATGCCAGTCAGTGATCACCATAGAAGCTGTCTGAAGTGTTTAGGGGAAACCCACATTAGTGACAAGTGTTGCATCTGCAAGAGCTTCTTCCGCAGATCAAAAAGGAGCAGGACATTCATCTCCAAACACTACTTATGGAATCGGCCCTTGCACCAGCCTCAGACCCGACCAGATCGGACAATGCTCCTAGCACCGTGGCCTCAGTGTGGAGTGCGCTGCTGACACTCCCCTGGCATGGCCTTGCCAGCATTGGTTCAGCATGCTCATGGACCTGGCAGTGGCAGCCCCCTGGCCACTTCCCAGCTGCCCGGATCTACTCTCGTGGGATCACGGTCAGCTCCTGCATCCAAACCTTGCCTCTCTCCACCTCACAGCTTGGATGCTTTGTGGCTGAATCCAGAGGAACAGGCCTGCTCTAGTCAGGTACAGCAGGTTCTCTTGGAAAGCAGAAAGCCCTCCACTAGAGTGACTTATCTGGAAAAGTGGAAGCGTTTCTCCTGCTAGGTGTTGGAGCGCAACATCTCCCTGACCCAGTCGTCTCTGCAGTCCGTCCTGGATTACCTGTTCTACATAAAGCACCAGGGCCTTGCCTTCTCTTCGATCAAGGTGCACCTGGTAGCCATATCGGCCTTCCATCCTCGCATCCAGTGTAAGTCGGTATTCTCGCATGAGATGTTGATCAGGTTCCTGAAGGGCCTTGAAAGGCTCTTTCTGCCGATTTGGGACCAGGTTCCCCAATAGGACCTCAACCTTGTCCTCTCCAGGCACACGGGTCCGCCCTTTGAGTCCATGGCTTCTTGTTCCCTTTCCCACCTGTTGTGGAAGGTTGCATTCTTTGTAGTGATTACCTTGGCGAGGCGTGTCTCAGAGATTAAAGCCCTCACTTCGAAGGCCCCGTACACTGTATTTTACAAAGACAAGGTCCAGCTGCAGCCCCATCCAGCTTTTCTGCTTAAGGTAGTGTCTCACTTCCATGTCAACCAGGATATCTTCCTCCCAGTGCTCTGTCTGAAGCCTCATTCGACCAAAGAGGAGAGGTGGCTGCACACTCTGGATGTCAAGCATGTCCTGGCATTCTACCCTTCCGCAGATGGACCCAGCTCTTTATCGTGATAGCTGACAGGATGAAGGGCCTTCCGGTGTCCTCTCAGAGAATTTCAAATTGAATCTCCACCTGCATCCATACATGTTACGAGCTGTGCCTCCACTGATAGTGAAGACCCATTTGACTAGGGCATAGGTGTCTTTGGCTGCCTTCCTGGTGCATGTCTCTATCCAGGATATATGCAGGGCCATGACGTGGTCTTCAGTACACACATTCATGATGCATTACGCCATCACTCAGCAGGCCAGAGATTAGGCTGGCTTACGCAGAGCTGTGTTGCAATCAACACATCCATGAACTCCTACCCGCTTCCGGTGGTACTGCTTGGGAATCACCTATAATGGAATGGACATGAGCAAGCACTCGAAGAAGAAAAGACAGTTACCTTTTCGTAACCGTTGTTCTTCGAGATGTGTTGCTCATGTCCATTCCATGACCCACCCTCCTTTACCCCGTTGGAGTTTCTGGCAAGAAAGAACTGAGGGAGGGGGAGCCGGCAGCGCCCCTTATACTGGTGCATACACGCACCACTCCAGAGGGCGCTAGAGCTGGTCCCCTATGGATACCACTGAGGGAAAAACTTTTGGCACCAGTGCATGTGACAAACACACTCACCTACAATGGAATGGAAATAAGCAACACATCTCAAAGAACAACAGTTACAAAAAGGTAACTGTCTTTTTTCCCTCCTTGTAACAACCTTTTATGTACTTGAAAACTATTATCATATCCCCTCTCAGTCTTCTCTTCTCCAGACTAAACAAACCCATTTTTTTCAATCTTCCCTCAAAGGTACTGTTTTCTAGACCTTTAATAATTGTGTAGCTCTTCTCTGGACTTTCTCCAATTTGTCCACATCTTTCCTGAAATGTGGCACCCAGAACTGGACATAATACTCCAGTTGAGGCCTAATCAGTGTGGAGTAGAGTGGAAAAATTACTACTTGTCTTGCTTACAACACTCCTGCTAATACATCCCAGAATGATATTTCCTTTTTTCCCCCCAACAGTGTTACACTGTTGACTCATATTTAGCTTGTGATCCACTATGACCCCCCGATCCCTTTCTACAGTACTCCATCCTAGGCAGTCATTTTCCATTTTGTATGTGTGCAACTGATTGATTGTTCCTTCCTAAGTGGAGTACTTTGCATTTGTCCTTATTGAATTTCATCCTATATACTTTCAGACCATTTCTCCAGTTTGTCCAGATCATTTTGAATTTTAATACTATCCTCCAAAGCATTTGCAACTCCTCCCAGTTTGGTATCATCCACAAACTTTATAAGTGTACTCTCTATGCTATTATCTGTGCATATAAATGTCTCAGCATGAATATGAACTTACATTATAATGAGTATTTCTCTTTATATATCACTTAGAAGAATGAGGCACATGTGCTCATCATTAGCATTACTGTACCTCTCCCAGCAAGACTACATGTTTATGGGCCAGATTGTAATCCTGTTATTCACACAGAGTAGTACTTCACTCCACATGTGGTCCCATTTACTTAATCGTACTACTTGTGGAGTCACATAGTACTCATGGTGAATAACAGTATCACACTCTGGCCCAATTTCATAATTAAAATAAGTTTATATTGAAAAGATTGTGTTCTGCCTTACAGGTTCAAGGCTTGTGGAAACTCTTTTGCATTTTGGAGCTTCCCTTGATAAAAATTTTGGCAGGTGAGATGATGAGTGAAAAATAAGGTTGTTCAACAATTTTTTCAGACAGCATTTTCTAGTATGATTTATTATGCTTAATAGTTAAATAGAACGTTGCACCTTTAAAGTGCTATATAATCATCATATCATCCTCACAACACTTCTCTAATGCTATTTTCCTCATTTTACAGATGGAGAAACAGAGCTTAAGACCAAAACTGTCAAATTTGGGTGCCTAAAGATAGGCACTCAAATCCATATTTAGGTACCTAGAAAAGTGTACCTTTGAAAATCAAGCCATTTTTCTAGGTACTTAAATATGGACATAGGTGCCTAATTCTGAACTTTGCACCCAAGTTTAAAAAATTTGTCCCTTGTGACTTACTCAGGGTTACATTGCAAGTCAGTGGCAAAACTGGGAGTAGAACCCAGGAATTCCTGGTTCCCAAGGTGGTGCTTAGTCCATTATACAACACTATCTTTTAATATTATGGTTTGAATATAGTATTGATGCCTCTAAGGTTTGTTCTCAGTTATATACTTGTATTTACAGTGATGGAAACCCATAAAATACATGTGAATAAAGAAGAACTAAAAAGAACATCAGAGATTCTAGGGGTAAATTATTGTATTTCCTTTTTTGAAATTGTGCAACATATAGTGCAGTGGTTCCCAAACTTGTTCCGCCGCTTGTGCAGGGAAAGCCCCTGGCGGGCCAGGTCGTTCCCTGCACAAGCGGCGGAACAAGTTTGGGAACCACGGATATAGTGTAAGGACCAATCCCCCATTGACAGGGAGAGGACAAGATTATAGTTAGAAAATTATTTGAACGTTCATTTCCATTTTGACTTTGTAATATCTTCTACAGTTAACAGTCTTGTAGCCCATAGACTTTTGTTGTATGAAAGTTCAAATATAATTTTGGGTCCTCTGATATATTGTAACTAATGATGAGTTAACTTAAAGTTGGGATAACTTTAAATTTATTTATAAAAGCAAGACATAGACCTATTTACCAAAATCCTTTATAAGTCAGACAGTTTATTGTTTTATGTGTAAATTGGTTTTCTGATTTGAGTGTCCATTCACCAGACCTCTTTGTTCCTATCTTTGTTCTTATCTTTTAATATTCCTGCTTTTGAAGTAATACTTTTGGAAGAAGGTATAACAAAGCCTTATAGGGTCAGATTTGACCACCAAAAGAAGTATTTTCATAGGTTTACCTCCACATAGGAATTGCCAAACTGCAGTATTGCCATCTCCAAAATTAAAAAAAAAAATCATGTCAACACCGTCTTCCAAAATCATGAGATTTAAAAATAAATAATGTGTGTTTTAGTCTTTGATTTTTTGAATTCCCCTTGCCCAACCTTACTGTAGGTATGTGACACTTAGTGTTGACAACTCTCCCAAATTAATGAATGACAGTGATTTTAGCTCCTGTTGCCTGAGGGTGCGGAGTTCCAGCTTCTCCCCAAAACCACAACATTCTAATTTGTTAAATCTCCCACCCTCACATCTGCCCATCCCCTGCAGTTGAGTAATTAATTCTGCCCTTCATTCCCCACATCAGTTCTGCTCCCTGATCTCACCTCGGTTTCTTCTGTAGCCTCGGGTTTTTCAGCGCCCTCTCTCAAGCCTTGGGGGTGTGTGTGTCTGCAGGGCCTTTTCTACCCCCTTATTTTCCTCTTACTAGTCCTGATGTTGCAGCCAGGAAGGTGAGAGCAGCGGTGGCTCCAGGCACCCAGCGCTCCAAGCGTGTGCCTGGGGCGGCAAGCCGCGAGGGGCACCCTGCCGGTCCCTGCGAGGGCAGCAGTCAGGCAGCCTTCGGCGGCTTGCCTGCGGGAGGTCCGCCGGTCCCGCGGATTTGGCGGCAATTCGGCGGTGGGTACACCAAAGCCGCAGGACTGGCGGACCTCCCGCAGGCATGCCACCGAATCCGCGGGACCGGGGACCTCCCACAGGCATGTCGCCGAAGGCAGCCTGCCTGCTGTGCTTGGGGCGGCAAAAAAGCTAGAGCCACCCCTGGGTGAGAGGATGGGGGAATATTAGGGAGTAGACTAACCCAGAGTTTACAGGAAGGGCAAGGGGAAGAGGGAGCAGAAATATCCTGAGCTGCCAGGATGTTTCTTCTCTTTCCTCCCCACCTCCTCTCCTGTGAGAATGGCCTCAGCTGCTCCCTCTCCTCTACCCCTCCAAAATTAGATTCCCCTGGCACCTGAGGGAAGGGGAAAGAGAGATATGGCTAACTCCTGCAGGAGCTCTGATTGGAGGGTGGGGAAGTGGGGGATGGCAGCCAGTCAGAGGGTGTTTTCCTCCCAGTCAGGACTGAAATTTGCTAGAGGGCTGGCGCTTGCATCATAGTGAGACTGGCTCCAGTCTCAGCCAAAAGCATGTTACTTGTGAGAAAATCGCAAGAGTTGGTAGACCTTATACTGGATCAGACCTGAGATCCAGCTGGTCCAGTATCTTGTCTTACAGTGGCCAGTACCAGATATTTCAGAGGAAGGTGTAAAATCCCTGCAATGGCAGATGTGGGATATTCTGTCATATAGCTTCTCTCCACATTCATCACAAATGGGTAATGCCTCTCACCTGTGGAATTTGGAGGTGGTCCAGTGTTGTTGCTGGAGGTTCCAGGACTAAGCCCTACCCTTCAACTCAAGCCACTAGAATTTCTGCCTCTGGCAGTGGAACAAGTTGGTGGTTCAATTTCTCCTCACCACTTTGTTGTATAATTGTAATTTTTACTTATTTTAATGCAGTGGTGACTTCCTTTCAATTTCTGCCTTTGCTTTCTTTCTCAAGAATTGAGGAATCACTGGAGTTTTGAGTTTCTAGCCCTCTATTTCTCCAGTGCAGCCACCTCTCTTGTGGGTTCCCTCTGCCTCCCACCATAGCAGCAGTAAAGCCCTGCAAGCATCAGGCTAAGTCTAAGAGTTTCTATAGGGAGCTTTGAGGAGCCTCAGAGATCAAGTTATGTCTTCCTGCTGCAAGCTGCTGACCCTTCCTTTGCCAGTGCAATGGGCTCTGAGTCATTTAGGCATGCAGAGTCCTAGCCACCACCCAAAGCAATGACTCCACTGTAGGAAGGCTTGATGTATGAGGATTCCCAGGGAGAGGAAAACTCCTCACAGCTTTCTTTTGGGCAAGTGTTGCAGACTCCAGAGACTCCAAGTTCCAAAAAGCAAGTGTCCCCTTCGTAAGGCAGCAATGCATATTGTTAACGAGCAAGTGGTGTAAAAATAAGGGTATAAATTCTTGCTCTTTTGCCTTCTCACCATGAGGGAGTGTTTGCTGGGGCTTTTGTCATACGCAGAAGCTCTCATTGTGCTCTGTATCAGGCTCACTGCTCCTCCCCCACCCTGCCCAATATCTGGGTATGCAGAGAAGTCTGTTACACTGTAGTCTGAAGCAGAACTTCACAGGAGTAATGGGAATTATGTCTGTCTGGCTTTCAGCCCATGTAAGCTGATAGGTAGGGAAAAGGGCTCAGAGTCTATTGGGTAAACATACGAACAGCCTTACTGGGTCAGACCAGAGGTTCATCTAGCCCAGTATTCTGTCTTCCGACAGTGGCCAATGCCAGGTGCTCCAGAGGGAATGAACGGAACAGGTAATCATCAAGTGATCCATTCCCTGTCACCCATTCCCAGTTTCTGACAAACAGAGGCTAGAGACACCATCCCTGCCCATCCTGGCTAATAGCCATTGATGGTCCTATCCTCCATACATTTATCTAGTTCTTTTTTGAACCCTGTTATAGTCTTGGCCTTCAAACATCCTCTGACAAAGAGTTCCACAGGTTGACTGTGCGGTGTGTGAAAAAATACTTCCTTTTGATTTAAATCTGCTGCCTATTAATTTCATTTGATGACCCTTAGTTCTTGTGTTATGAGAAGCAGTAAATAACACTTCCTTATTTACTTTCTCCACACAAGTCATGATTTTATAGACCTCAATCATATCCCCCCTTCTTTGTCTCTTTTCCAAGCTGAAAAGTCCCAGTCTTATTAATCTCTCCTCATATGGAAGCCGTTTCATGCCCCTAATCATTTTTGTTGCCCTTTTCTGAACCTTTCCAATATATCTATTTTGAGATGGGGCGATCACATCTGCACACAATATTCAAGATGTGGGCATACCATGGATTTGTGTAGAGGCAATATGATATTTTATGTCTTATTATCTATCCCTTTCTTAATGATTTCCAACATTCTGTTCGCTTTTTTGACTGCGTTGCACATTGAGTGGATGTTTTCAGAGGACTATCCACAATGACTCCCAAGATCTTGAGTGGTAACAGCTAATTTAGACCCCATCATTTTATATGTATAGTTGGGATTATGTTTTCCAATGTGCAATACTTTGCATTTATGAACATTGAATTTAATCTTCCATTTTGTTGCCCAGTCATCCAGTTTTGAGAGATCCTTTTGTAGCTCTTCGTAGTCTGCCTGGGACTTAACTATCTTGAGCAGTTTTGTATCATCTGTAAATTTTGCCACCTCACTTTTTACCCCTTTTTCCAGATCATTTATGAATATGTTGAATAGGATTGGTCCCAGTACAGACCACTGGGGGACACCACTAATTAACTCTCTCCATTCTGAAAACTGACCATTTATTCCTACCCTTTGTTTCCTATCTTTTAACCAGTTACCAATCCCTTTGAGACCTTATGGCCTTTCCCTGATCCCTGTCCTACCATCCTGGTTTCCCCCCTCTGGGTTTGCCAGCCCAAATGCATCTCCCTTCTCCCAGGGAGTGACTGTAGACATTCCCAGCAGTCCCCCTCTGCTGCCAATTTCCTGACTTTATTATCCTGGCCCAGCTCGTTCCCCCTCAGCTGGGCTTCCTCATTCAGTCAGGGGATTGCTTAGCCACCTGATTCCTCCTAGCTATGGCCCGTTGGGTTAATTAGCTCCCTTCTCAGTCTGCATTAACCCTTTCAAGGCAAATGTGGGGTGAACACCCCATCACAGGGACTTAAACATATATTTGCCTTAAGGTTAGGCAATATAATTTAAAGTTGTTGTTTTAATGCTAATAATTGGTGGTTGAAGAGTTTTTACAGCTTTGGAAGAACTTTTCTGTGGCTTGAGTTGAAGGGTGGAGATTAGTCTTGAAGCCTCCAGAAACAACATAAAATCACCTCCAAAGTCCACAGGCATTACTCCTTTGTGATGAATCAGAGGAGAAACAGATAATTTTGTTTCTGTTATCAGGTAAGATATTTCTCAGTTTGCCTCCATATTAGGGTTCATCCTGTTCTATAGAGATTAGCTTAAGCCCCGCAGCATGAGATTTAATATCACTTACAATTTTTCATCAGTAATTATATCTCTGGATATTCTTGTTATCCATATAAATATCCAGTCCCTTTTTGAATGTTGCAAAGTTTTTGGCCTCAGCAATTTCCTGTGATAATGAGTTCCACAGTCTTATTGCACAATGTATGAAAAAAGTATTTTTATCAATTTTGAATTTCCTACATTTTTTTAATTTCATGGAATGTCCCTTGTTCTTGTGTTGCAAGGCAATGAGAAAGAGAAGAGAAGTTCCTGATCTACCTTCTTTATACTATTCATTATTTCATATACTTTATCTCGTCCCCTCCCATTTGTCTTCTTTCTAAGGTAAACAATTCCAGTTTTTTTCAATTTCTTCATATGAGAGTTTTTCCATTACATTGATCATTCTTATTGCCCTTCTGTGAGCATGTTCTAATTCTGTAATATCCCTTTTTAGATGAGGTGATAAGTGCTGCAACAGAGTATTGTGGATTCGGCCACACCATTGATTCATATAATGGAATTGTAATATTTTCTGTATTATTCTCCATCTCATTTCTTATGCATCCTAAAATCTTGTTTACTTTTTTGACTGCAACTGCACATTCAGCAGAGGTCTTCACTTAGCAGTCCACATAATAATGCCCAGGTCCCTTTCCTGAGTTGATACAATTAAGAAATTTGTAAAGTGCATGAGTAATTTTAATTTTTCCCTCCAATGTGCATTCCTTTGCATTTATCAACACTGAACTTCATTTGCCATCATGTTTCCCATTCACCTAGACGGTGTAGATCTCTAAAGTTCTTCACAGTCCTTTCTGGTCCTGACTAACCTAAATAATTTGGTCCACTGCAAATTTTGCTAGTCACTAAGCATTACTCAGCCCCTTTCCAAATCATTAATAATTATGTTAAACTAAACATAGATAGCCAACAATGGTGACACATACAGTGATCAAATTGCAAGTAAGTAAAAACAGTCCTGAATGCTTGTTAAATTAGACTGTAACTGTAAATTGAACAAAGTAGTGCAAGTGGAATAATTATGATGTACCAATTTTATAGTTGCGATTGAAAGAGCTTGAGCAGGAAGCCCATCGAGCTGCTGGACAGCAATTCCTATTGACCAGCAGTAGTCAGCTGAGAGAGGTACTGTTTAGATTGCTACTTTTCTTTAAATTATTAACACTAAAAATATTATTCATGGAGAGGGATTATAAAGCAGTAATGCTCAAAACTTTGGAAATCTTGTCCTTATTGTACTAGTTATATCATTTTATGATGATGATGGAGGATATGTTATCAGCTTTCTCACAAACATAGCGTTGCCCCTTTTTGACCTGAGCAAAGTTTGGGGCCCTGGGGATGTTCCAGCTGGAAGAAGAAATTGATGGAGTCTGGTATTTGCTTTGATGAAGTCTTGTTTATTTTTTAACAAGGAATGTATAAAGTCCTGTGTCTCTGAATGCAGAAGGAACCAAGAACAAAAGGAGCAATTTCTTACCTTAAGTCCCTAAGCCTCGTTAGCCAACACCATATCCAAAAGCTCTTTCACTAGCTTTTTCCAGCATCACACCGTGCTTCCAACCTCCAAACCGGCTTTCTTGTCTTTCCTGCTCTCTCTGTGTTTGACTGTTCTCTGTTTCTGTGTGATCTGCCTTCACACACACACACACACACACACACACGCACAACCACACACCCCCAAAAAATATTCAGCTGAAAGTTCCTATCCAGGTTCACCACACACCATTTGTCTTAGGTGGGGGCTTATGCTTTCTGTCATGTTAAGTGAAGGGCGAGTTCACATTTGTCAATCTCAACGGGGTTTTAACGCAACCCATAACAAGGTTTCACCCAGGTCATGGCAATAGCAATGCATTTGACTCATCTGTTTTAGGCATCTTTAAAATTAAAGAAAAAGCCTGTTTGCTTTTGATAAATACAACAATTTTACAAATATCTAACAATTTGTCCCCATTTTGTTCCCTCTTTGCTACAGTATGCTTTTTGTTTTCTATAGAGTTTAAAGCCAGATGCACAATAGTAATGCTCCATTATGTTTCAATTTTCAAACATTTCCATCACCTTGAAATACATAATTTTTGTTAATATAGGTATTGTTCGAAAAACTAAAGCTCCATATGCTGTGTGAGAAAGTTCCCAGAACTGAGATGCAGCATCTTCAATCCACTTCTGAAGTTGTGGTGAGAACTGAAAGGTTTTTTAAACATATACCTAGTTTAGAATTTGCTAGCATAATAAACTCGTAAGTATTTATTTGTTGTTTTTAAGTTTTAAACTTGATTCAAATTTACAATCCGGTTTACTTAGTTCAGAAATTCTCAAACTTTTTCATATGATGGAAAGAGATGTCTTATGGATGAACTCACTGCTATTCATGATCAAATAACATCCCTGTGGCTTCTACAGCAATAATGTAAGGAAAAGTAATATTAAGAAAGTTTAGTGTATTTCTAGCTGTCTTTTGATGCAATTTAACATCTGGAAATCAGGAGGAGAGCTGGCAGCCAGCTTTCCAGGCAGCTTTCTGCTGACTACCAGTAAGTATTCTTGGGAATTGCCTCTGGACATTGGAATCCCTTGTCTTAGTTTAGTTCTATGGCTATGATGTGTCTGGTACATTTGGCTAACTGTATGCATGAAAGGCTGGGAAGGTAAGAAAAATTGATGGCATAACTTGGAAAAATGACATAGTAGAGAGACATTTAATGGAATGAAGTTGGAAAGACAAAAATATAGACAGGCTTGGAAGGATTAGAATTTATTCAGTAAATGTTGGTAAACATCAATTACAACATCCACACACAAACAAATGAAAAAATATTTCCATCGATAATAGAAATTTACATATAGGCAAAGTAAGAAAAATGCTGCTTGTGAACTTAGTTTGATTTAAGGATTTACTTTGTATATTTTGACATGTGATGTTGACAATTTGTGTTATAATAGTTATGAAGCTTTAACTTTTTGAATCTCAACGTCTATTGTTATTAAACAATCCTGATCTCCCCTTTTCTTATCCCTCCTTAATTTCTTGCAACTGTGAAAATTTAAATTGATAAAACAGAAAAAATGCTTAAAAATAAACATAGATATTATCCCTTGAAACTATAAAAAAAAAAAAATCAAATGATGGAGGCTCAGGTAGAGCACACAGTGCAGTGCAAGAAAGAGAAAAGACTAACTGGATAGAAAGAGATGGTAAGGAAAAATTACATCAAAATCTATTATAGGAAGGATAAGAAAAAGTGAACTCAGGAACAGAAAAAAGGTGTAGCAAAAATGAGAAATACAGTAAATTACATTTTAAAAAATATTAAGTAGAAAGTTGTTTGACAGTTTATTACAAATAAATATTGTACATAAGAAACCGTGCACAACTGTTTAATGCTCTCATTTTACAGGCGTATACCCTTGGGGGCCTGTTATTACATTGATGGTTTTCATCCTTGTTATTTTCAGTAATGATAGTGAGAGTTTATAGGAATATAATTTATTGATACAATTTATTGGTATGCGTCTGACGAAGTGGGTATTCACCCACGAAAGCTTATGCTCCAATACATCTGTTAGTCTTAAAGGTGCCACAAGACTCTTTGTTGCTTTTTACAGATCCAGACTAACACGGCTACCCCTCTGATACTTAATTTATTGATTGTTGCATCAGTAGACTTGTCATCTGCTTAAAACATTTTCTTCACTTTCTGAATCGTCATGATCTCATTTTAGTTTTCTTGTGCCAGAAATTAAAGAGAATTTTTGTCCAATGTAGATACTGTTTATCAAGAATAAAAAGGCTAGTGAAGAACTCAGTTGCTCCTGGTATTTGCAGGCTTAATATAGAAAAGATTCTGATTATAATTCTATTTAGCTGCTACAAAGTTTTTCAGGGATAATGGAGTATTCTCTAGCTTTTTGGCTATGAAGTTCTTAGAATTCCCCAGAACCTTACCTTGGTATTGCCAGGAAGATAGACCTAATGGCAGGTGTTTTCTCACCTGTAGAAGGGACTCTCTTGAACTTGGCAGTGGGCTGCCTAGGTATATTTTAACTTTCAGGATTCCTTCCTTGCTTTTTAAAAATATTTATTCCCAGGGACAGGCATTGGAACAGACTACTAGGTAACAATACTCTCAGGCACTCATGGAGGCAGTTCACTGGAGAGATTTTGGCACCAAAGTGCTCCCTATAGATAGATGTAGAGGTAATGTAGATAGATGGCTTGGAACTCTGCCAAAAGTCCAATGTTTTGCCTCCATTTGGTAGAAGCACCTCACTCTACTGTCTCTGCCTGGTTTGATGAGAGAACCATCAGACTCAGATCTTGGAGACAGTCTGTTTCCTGCTTTTTCTGCCATCTCTCTTCATACTTCCACCTCGGAAGACACAGACTGATCAACCTCAATGGTGGACCATTTAGGAGTAGGCAAGTGCAACTTGTTCATCACCTGTCTGCCAGTGTCTTCCTCCAGCTGCAAGATATACAGGCTGAACTATTAGCAGCGGCTATCTCATTAGTGGGGCAGAAGCTTTTGTTGGTCTCTCTCTGAAGATGGCACAAATGTTCAGCCCTGCTAAGTGAACAGCTCTGTGGGATGACATTTGATGCCTGTGGCTGGAATAGGAATCACCATTTTTTTTATGTACAGCCCTCTTTACATGACGCCTTTTCACTAGGGCTGTCAATTAATCGCAGTTAACTCACGCGATTAACTCAAAAAAATTAATCGCAATTAAAAAAATTAATCACGATTACTCAGTTTTAATCGCACTGTTAAACAATAGAATATCAATAGAAATTTAATATTTTTGATATTTTTCTACATTTTCAAATATATTGATTTCAATTACAACACAGAATACAAAGAGTACAGTACTCACCTTGTATTATTTTTATTACAAATATTTGCACTGTAAAAATAAGCAAGAGAAATTATTTTTCAGTTCGTAATACAAGTACTGTACTGCAATCTCTTTATCGTGAAAGTGTAACTTACAAATGTAGATGTTTTGTTTATGAGTGCAGTTATGTAACAATGTAAATCTTGAGCCTACAAGTCCACTCAGTCCTACTTCTTTTTCAGTCAATTGCTAAGACAAACAAGTTTGTTTACATTTATGGGAGATAATGCTGCCCCGCTTCTTATTTACAATGTCACCTGAAAGTGAGAACAGACATTCGCATGCCACTTTTGTAGCCAGCGTTGCAAGGTATTTACGTGCCTGATATGCTAAACATTCATATGCCCTTTCATACTTCGGCCACCATTCTAGAGGACATGCTTCCATGCTGATGATGCTCGTTTAAAAAAAAAATGAGTTAATTAAATTTGTGACTGAACTCCTTCACAGAGAACCGTATGTCTCCTGCTCTGTTTTACCCACATTCTGCCATATACTTCATGTTATAGGAGTCTCAGATGATGACCCAGCACATGTTGTTTGTTTTAAGAACACTTTCACTGCAGATTTGACAAAATGCAAATAAGGTACCAATGTGAGATTTCTAAAGATAGCTACAGCACTCAACCCAAGGTTTAATAATCTGAAGTACCTTCCAAAATCTGAGAGGGATGAGGTGTGGACCATGCTTTCAGAAGTCTTAAAAGAGCAACACTCCAATGCGGAAACTACAGAACCCGAATCACCAAAAAAGAAAATCAACCTTCTGCTGGTGACATCTGACTCAGATGATGAAAATGAATGTCTGTCAGTCCACACTGCTTTGGATTATTATCAAGCAGAACCCATCATCAGCATGTCCTCTGGAATGGTAGTTGAAGCATGAAGGGACATATGAATCTTTAGCGCTTCTTGCAATGCCAGCTACAACACTTCCATGTGAACGCCTTTTCTCACTTTCAGGTGACATTGAAAACAAGAAGCAGGCAGTATTATCTCCTGCAAATGTGTAAACAAACTTGTTTGTCTGAGCGATTCTCTGAACAAGAAGTAGAACTGAGAGGACTTGTAGGTCTAAAGTTTTACATTGTTTTATTATTTGATGCAGTTTTTATATGCATAATTCTACATTTGTAAATTCAACTTTCATGATAAAAAGATTGCACTACAGTACTTGTATTAGCTGAATTGAAAAATACTATTTCTTTTGTTTTTTTACAATGCAAATATTTGTAATAAAACATAAGTATAAAGTGAGCACTGTACACTTTGTATTCTGTGTGGTAATTGAAATCAATATATTTGAAAATGTAGAAAACATCCAAACATATTTAAATGGTATTCTATTATTGTTTAACAGTGCGATTAATTGCAATTAATTTTTTTAATCTTTTGACAGCCCTATTTTTCACCTGTTTCTTTGGCCTTTCAGCAGCTCCAAGACTCTTCGTCAACCTTTTGGGGGGATGATTATTGCCTCCTTCAGAGATGAGGTATCTTCATTTTTCACCACTTGTATGATCTCTCCATCGGATCTCAGTGCAGAGAGAAGGTGATTTTGGGCTCACGGAGAGAGAGGTTCTTTGACAACATGAGTTTGTGAACAATTAGGATGAGATTCTTTTATCCCATTCACAAGATTTGACACCTTGGGGCCAGGCTCTGCTCATTCTTTGAGAGTGTCTTACTTCTCTTAGAGCAACAAACATCAAGCAGCTACTTCAGACCCTACTGAGATCCAACTACAACAATTTGATAGGCTCTTGGTCTCCTAGGATTCAGATACAGTTTGACTCCTGTTTAGATATAGTTAAGTGAGCGATTCTTTACATGAGGCCTTTTCACCTGTTTCTTCTGTCAGTGTGGGATCACTTCACCTATACAGTCCTTTAGTTCATGAAATGGAGCAGATATAGAAACCTGACCAAGGGAAATCTCTGTCTGAAATTCCTGAAGTCAGGATCACTATGAAAGCCTGCCTGGCCAATTTGTGGCACGTGGGTACACTTTCCTCTTAGGAAAAATGGTTCCTCTCTAGAATACAAGAGGAGCGCTGTGGATAAGGGATAAGCCATAAGATGCCTAGTGACCCTCGCAACTGCCACTCTGAGTTAGTTTCTCAGACCTGAAGAAGAGCTCTGTGTAAGTGCAAAAGCTTGTCTCTTTCACCAAAAGAAGTTGGTCCAATAAAAGATACTACCTTATCCACCTTGTCTCTCCACTCTGAGTGACAGTTGCACAGCTGTAGCTTATGTAGCAAAGTAGCACCCTAAATTGTCAGTTGAGAATGGAAGCCTTTTGGACATTTAATTGAGTGAAAAGTTGGAGTGTAGTACTTTCAGCTTGTGAATATATTCATGGGGAAACTCGACATTCAGAACTGTCTCCAAGGAAATAAGAACTGAACAACAATTTGCAGCAGTCTGTATTCCAGGATAGGGGATACCACAGACAGAGTTTTCTGTATCAGTCAACAACAAAAATGTGGACTACTTCTGATTCAGAGGCTGGGAGACAAAGCCATGGAAAAACCTATGTCTTCTGTGTCCTAGGAACATAGGAATTATCATACTGGATTAGATCCATGGTCCATCTAATCCGGTATTCTGCTTCCAACAGTTGCCAGCACAGTATGCTTTAGAGGAAGGTGTGATAAATCTCACGATAGGCAGGTATGAGGCAATCAGCCCCCCTGCAGGTGTAATCTAATCCATAATAGTTAGAAATGGGTGTAAACCCTAAAACGTGAAGTTTCATCTCCTTTACTAACATACTCTGTTAGTTAGCATTCACTATAATAAATCTGGATGTTCTTATCTGTATAAATGTCCCAATCCCTCTTTGAATTTTGTTTAGTTCTTGTCCTTGGTAATGAGTTCTGCAGTCTAAGTGTTATGTGAGATACTATTTCCTTTTATCAATTTTGGATTTGCCACCTTTCAATTTCATTGGATGTTTCTTTAGTCATATACTATGAGACATGGAGAACAGATTCTTCTTGGAGTGGTTGCACATGTGCATTCCGCTCTTGGTGTCTCCGTGCCCAGCGCACAGTCATGGGAAACTTTTCCCCTCATCAGTATCTCTTGGGTAGCTCAAGCACCTCTGCTGCTGCACAGCACTGTATGCAGGTATAAAGGGCAGAACCACCTCCAGTCCCCGATAGTTTTTTCTTACTACCCGTAACAGTCATTGGAACGCCTGTCAATTGCTAGAGCAGTTTTCTCTCAAACTTTATGTACAGAGTCTAGCTATAGTTAGTTGTTACTGTAGTTAGTAAGTTTTAGTAGTTTAAACATTTTGCTTATATTGTTTTTCCCCATTTTGGGGTTCTGTTGCCAGTACCGAATCATGCCCTGATCACTAGGCTTCAAACCATGTGCTTCCTGGTCAAAGCCTATGCCTGTGAGGAACCTGCACAGCAGTTGTTTCAAGTGTTTGGGCAAGGCATATACAAAGGATTGATGCCAGGTTTGACCAGATGAAGATCTCCACCCCCAAACTCTGTAAAGAAAGGGGAAAGGGAGTTGACTAGAGTGCAAGAGAGAAACAAGCAGTCCTCTTCCAAATTAATGCCTAAGACAGCATCACTCATTGACTCTAGTGCCAGAATGGGCACCGTTGAGTCCGGTTTCAGAAACTACACTGTCAACTTCAGCATCAATGCATCGACCAAATATGATCTCAGTGCCAACTATGCCAGAGTGTGACGTTCCCCGAAGGTATTATCTGGACTGGTGATCTGCTAGGTCACTCCAATCCTTGACTCTGGGAGCCAGCCTTACCCTGCTCTGCTGTGAGAACCCTCACTCCTGGGCTGTTCACACACAGCTTCTAGCATGTAAGCTGCTCCTTGGATTGTGCAACTGAATGACACTGGCCAATATCTCCAGTCTCAGACAACCCTGGGAACCTCCGTCTTGCAATGTCCAGTTATGCCCGTTGGATGCTGCAAACTTATGAGTTTGTCAATTTAACAAATAAATTGATATGTACCAGGCTTGTTATCCCAAGGGGAGTCTCTGACATGCTTCAAACCAAACGCACTGCTTCAGGTAGAATAAACAAACAGATTTATTAACTACAAAGATAGATTTTAAGTGATTAAGAGTCAAAACATAAGTCAGATTTGGTCAAATGAAATAAGCAAAACGGATTCTAAGCTGATTTTAACACTTTCAGTACCCTTATAAATTTAGATGCGTCTCACCACAGCACAGACTGGTTGGTTGCTCTTCAGCCAGGCTCTCCCCTTTGATCAGCGCTTCAGTCACTTGCTGGTAGTGGTGTCTGTAGATGTAGGTGGAAGAGACAGGAAGAGCTTGGCAAACGTCTCTCCCTTTTATCATGTTCTTTCTTCCCTCTTGGCTTTGCGCTCCCCCTTCAGAGTCAGGTGAGCATTACCTCATCACAGTCCCAAACTGACCAAAGGAAGGGGGGTGGCTCACGTGAGAATCCAACAGATCCTTTTGTTGCTGCCTAGGCCAGCATCCTTTGTTCCTGCGAGGCTGGGCTGGGTTTGTCCCATACATGCCTTGATGACGTACTCTTAGAGAGTTTTTGCCTGGGCTTATTTTAAGTCATGAAGACACATTTTCAGCCTCATAACTATATACATGAAATTACAACCAATAACATTACTATAACATTACTGTAACAACAATTACTATAGCATCACTATAACAACAATGCTCAGTGCATCATGAGCCTTCCAAAGACACCCGACATGACAGACTTTGCATTGGATACCACACAATCATGTTACAAGGATGAACATGGGGTTATACTGGGTGCTCCCCCGAGGTACAGAGAGTCACACAGAGGCATTTGCAGCAGTGAAGAATTTACTCTGCTTCTCGATGCCAGTATTAGCTCCCTTGGTACTGTTAAACGCCTTGTGCAAACACCTGCAGTGCAGCACCCAGTACTGCACCAGCTGCCTACTTTCTGGACAGTCTGCCCTTTGGTTACTATCTAAGGGGAAGCCAGCAATGATGGCTTAGCTATTGCTATGTTCTCAGCACCGGTCCCTGGCACCAACTGGGACAGGCCCGCTGTGGCTGTTGGAAGGTGTCATATTTTTCAGACTCCAAGGTCGGCCTATATGTCTCTCAATCTCAGAGCAGGACCTACCACTCCCTACCTAGAGCCTTCCTCTCCAGGTATCCTGGTGACCACACTATGGGAGCTGATTTGGGAATGTGGCCAGGAGGTAACTGGGGTCCAGCCCCTTATCAAGGGTCCTTTTGGAACCCCTGAGGGCTCCCCCAGTGCTCTCATCCAAATGGGGTGACACCAGGCATTGAGCCACCCCAACTCCAGTGTCTGGTACCGGGCCTGATGCCAAGCATCAGGAAGAGGCTCTTGAGCAGTCATCAGAGCATCCTGCAGAAGAGATTCAACTGCTTCCTGTCTTAGCTTCATTTTCATCCTCTCCGGATAATGCGGTTTCCTTGGATGCGTCGTCATTCCCCTCCTGAAGACTACAAGACATATCAGGAATTGTTAAAGAAGGGGGCTTCAGACTTGAGCATTCAGGCCAAGGAATTAATGATTGATATATTATATACCTCAGGTCCATCTAGAGCAGTGGTTCTCAACCTACTTAGCATTGTGTGCCACATCCAATACTACCTGTTTGGCCCTGAGGATGTCACATGAGCCTGAGGATGTCACATGTCAGCTCTGTGCTGATTGGGGCTACAGGTTGAGAACCACTGATTTAGAGACTTCAGACTAATGGGCCTTGAGTATTATAGGGACATACCCTCCAATTTGTTTCTACCCCTCCCTCTCACCTGATTTCCCTGTTCCTCTTCAGGGGCCACTCTCATGAGGCTCTCCTTCTCCAGAAGATACAATCTCTCCTTCGGGCAGGTGCCATAGATGAGATCAATGAGCAGGGCCAGCTCTAGGTTTTTTGCCACCCCAAGCAAAACATTTTTTGGCTGCCCCCCGCCCCAGCCCTGGGCTCCCCCCGCCCTCCCTGCCACCCCAGCGCTGGGCTCTTCCCCCCCACCCCACCCGCACCCCCTGCCACCCCAACCCTGGGCTTCCTCTCACCAGTGCTGACTCCGCCGGCTCCCCCCTCGCCTCCAGCCGGTCCGGCGCTGGCAGGGTCGGGGTAAGCAGCGGGGCTCCCAGGCCGCGCCTCAGCTCAGGGTCCCTCCAGCCGGGGCTCCCGTCTCCAGGACCCAGGAGGGCAGAGCCGGGGGACCACCTGGCAGAGTGCTGAGGAGCCGGGGCAGGGCAGCCCCAGAGGTAACGGAGCCCCGGAGAGTGGGATGCGGGCCCCGCACGGCAGTGCCCTGGGCACGGGTCCCCACTATGGCCCCGCTGCTGCTCCTGCTCCTGGCCGCCCTGCCGGAGTCCCTGAGTTGCTCGGGCCGCTTCGCCCAGCCCCAGCACCTGCAGCTGGCTCCGTGCGCCCCGCGGGGCGGCCCCCAGCCCAAGTGTCCCATGCTCGGAGCCCGCCCGGCCATAAGGTGTGGGCGCTGCTCCCCGACGCGAACCGCAGCGGCCCCAGGGCACCCCCCATGCAGGATGCGCTACTGCTGCTGCCAGGGCCGGCTCTAGGCTTTTGCCGCCCCAAGCAAAAAAAAAAAAAAAGGCTGGCTGGAATGCCGCCCCAGAAAATGTACCGCTCCAAGCACGTGCTTGGTTTGCTAGTGCCTGGAGCCGGCCCTGTCAATGAGGTGCTTTTGGAGCCTATAAAGACACCATGGCAGACACCATCTTCCTTTCCTCCCATTTCAAAGCATGCAGAGTGCAAGTATTATGTGCCTTCCCCAGGGTTTGACTATCCATACTCCCACCCACTTCCAGGGTCATTAGTGGTTGCAGTGGTTAGCAAGAGGGAATGCCTGGACATCAAGCTGCCACACCCAAATCAAAAGAGGCATAAAACCTGGATTTATTTGGTAGAAAAGTTTATTCGACTGGAGGGTTGCATCTTAGAATTGCCAATCAACTGGCTCTCCTGGGGCATTATGATTTTAATTTGTGGGGCTCTCTGGAGAAATTCAAAGATTTACTGCCTGAGAACACTAGGCAGGAGCTCTCTTTGCTGGTGAATGAGGGCAGATTAGTGATGAGGAATTCGCTGCAGACTTGACTACTAGGACCATGGCTTCTGTGGTCTCCATGCAGAGGTCCTCCTGGCTGCACTCTTCTGGTCTACCCTATGAAGTTCAGTATATTATTCAGGCTTTGCCTTTTCAGGGTCCTTCTCTGTTCTCATAGCAGACAGACAGCGAGCTCCATGGCCTTAAAGACTCAAGGATGACCTTTAAATCCTTGGGTTTGTACAAGCTGTTACCCCAAGAACAGACTCAGGGATCCCAGAGTAACCCTCTTATTGCTTACTTCTGGGTTCTCAAGATTAATTAATCTGTTCCTGCAAGGTGAAAGGATGGGGCCTGCCCTAATAGAATTACCAGAGTTTACCAAGGATTTTGTTATGTTCACTCCTGGGAGGACACGGATGCAGCCCTCCGCTCAAAGATTGACAGCCAGGCAGTACTTTTCCAAAACAAAGTATTTTCTTTATTTAGTGTAACCAATCTTTTCTAATACAATTATTCTAAACCTAAATTAAAAAATAAACATAAATTTCTTAGCACAGGTATACAAGTTAAAGTACCCAAGACAGTAATGTTATACAGTTGGAATGGCTTAAGTGATTATGTTCTGCACATGGTGATCAGTCAGATGCAGGACACTGACAGCAATCTTAATAAACCCTAAACTTTATACATAGTAACATAAACATGCATACCACAGGCACTCATCTTTATTATCCCAAGCATACACATCCATTAAGTCTATTTTTATTCTATATCCTATACTATGGCTGACATGCTTACTCTCTGTAGTTTTCTTCCCCTCTGCTCTGTTTTAAGGATCCTTCTGCTCTGTCTCAGGATCCTTTTCTGCTCTATCCCAGTAGCCTGCTGCTGTCACCCTGCAGTTGCTTCTTCCTTCAGATCTTCTTCCTTGCTGTTCTTTGCTCTTTTAGGTTTCTTCTTTTTCTTTTCTTTTTAATCTTCATCATAGAATCGAGGTCCCATCCAGTTCTATGATTCTCCTGCTCCTAACCTGACTGACTTTTGCCTGCCTGCTCTCTTCCTTATATACAGTTTTTGGCTTGTTCTGATTGGCTTATTTTTCAATCCTATGATTAGCATACCTATCCTCCGATCACCTTCAAACCCTCTCTGATTTATATTTATAGACCAATCATAACTGCTAAATCAGGCTGTCAATCAAAGCTATCGCACAACAAGTTTACTGAGCACCCCTCCCTGCTATTTTGGAGTGATGTTTATCTGACCTCAGTCCACATCTGCCCAGCAACACACTAGCCATAGGTTAAACTGCTTAAAACTGCCATCTCACTCTCCTTGTCTGTGTGCCAACATTGTATGCAAACTTAAATTACCACATTTTAAAACTGTAACCCATCACCTCATTTCTTTAATATATATTTATTTGTTAAGTTATGCATCTTAATGTTGCCAGCCCATTTCTTACCAATGTAGTTAATTTTATTTCAGTTCTTCCCCTATTTTCAGTTATTGGTAGCAAAGCAGTGTGTCTGAGTGCTGTGCTTGGAAACAAAATAGAACAGCTCAAAATCCTTTCATGTCAACACCTGCTGCAGTCAGGAAAAAAAAGCCTTTTAGTTCTCAAAGACAACACAGCGGCAATGTTCTACTTCAACAAGCATGGAGGAGACTGCTCTTCTCCACTCTGTCAAGAGGCAACTGTGCTTTGGGAGTTCTACATTGCCAACTTGATAGATCTAGAAGCTTCTTACCCATGAGGATCCAAAACTATCTTGCAGATCACTTGAGCAGATTGTTTGAGTCACCACCTGTGGTCTCTTTGCCCAGATATGGCCAGATATATCTTCCATGGTGGGGGGTCTCCCCAAGTAGACCTATTTGTGATGAAGATCAACAGGAAGTGTCAGCAATTTTGTTCCCTGAAAGGTCACAGCTGAGCCTCCCTCACAGATATGTTCTTACTACCATGGTCAAGCAGGCTCCTTTGCACTTTTCTCCCAATTCTGCTCATTCACAGGGTATTACTGAAGATAAGACAAGACCAGACCAGAGTCATACTCATAGGTCCAGTGTGGGCCTGTCAACACTAGTTCCCCACTCTCTTGGAGCTGTCCATGAAACTTCTAGTTTCATTTTGGACTTGGACCTAATCTCCCAAGATCATGGTCTTCTACTCCAGTGTTTCTCAATAACCGGTCATTCCCCCATGTGGTGGCAACCGTGTCGGACCTAAAAACTCCATCCCCGCATGATGGACCACATCTTCCTATAAAATACCAGCACTACCACGATGTCTTTGAAAAACAGAATGCAGACTCACTACCCCTGCATCATGTTTATAATTGTCCTGTCGATTTTCATCTCGGAGCCAACATTCAGTTTGGGTGTATATATTCTATGTCTGAATCAGAGCTAGCAATATTCGGGATTAGCTCCAGGAAAACCTAGCTAAAGGCTTTATCCACTGCTCTACCTCCCCCGCAGGCACCCCATAACTTTTTGTGAAGAAGAAAGACAGCTTTCTGAGACTCTGTGTAGACTACAGGGCACTGAACCAAATAACTATATGAAATCAGTACCCCTTACTGTTAATCCCAGAGCTCCTGGACTGAGTACAGGTGTTTGCTAAACTGTACATTAGTGGAGCATATAATCTAGTTCAAATCAGGGTGGGGGACAAGTGGAAGATAGCCTTTAGAACAAGTTATAGACACCTTGAGTATTTGGTAATGCCCTTTGGACTTACCAGTTCTCCTGCCACTTTCCAGCACCTGATCAATGACATATTTCAAGATATCCTAGACCAGTTTGTGGTGGCATAGTTAATGATAGTCTAATCTGTTCCAGTAGTCAAGCAAGCCATGACCACCATGTCCATGAAGTGTGAATATGATTGTGCCAGCACGGGTTATATGGAAAACTGGAAAAGTCTGTATTTGACCAATCATCCGTTGAATTTTTGGGGTTCATACTGTCAGAAGGTGGACTACGGATGGACCCTCAGAAGGTATCTGCATTTCAGGATTGGGCTCCAGAGGTTCATGGGGTTTGCCAGCTTTTACAGTTTATTCCAAACTTTCAAAGGTCACAGCCTCTATAACTGTCGTCCTCCACAAATGTGCAAGGTTTCACTGGCCACTAGAGACCCACCAGGCCTTTGAACACCTGAACATAGCATTCACATGTGCCCCAGTGCTGGTCTCCCCTGATCTTAACAACCCTTTGTCCTTGAGGCTGACACCTCTGATGTAGCCATTGGAGTGATACTGTCCAAAGAAACAGGGCCCCAGCATGAAATGCATCCATGTGCATGTTTTTCATGAAAACTCATCCCTATTGAATGCTCCTTGTTCCTGATAACTACCATGCCTCATCCCTGTTCTTACTGCCTACCATGCCTGGTTCCTATTTCCTCACCTTGACCCCCGTTGCTGACTCTGACACCGGCTTGACCCTTGATGGGACTTCTGGCTTTGACCCTTGGCTTTTCCACAACTCTGACACTACTCCTGGCTCCAACCACTAGGTCAGACAGCCTATGTTACAAGCCCTTATGGTGTCAGTCAAAAACCTGTTTTTTCTTCTTATTTGGCACATTCACTAAAGATCTTAATTTCAGCACTTTCATGTCCATGTGGCTGTGTTAGGTTCCCTCTATTTTCTGGTAAAGGAAGTTTGATTTCACACCATCATATTTTTAGGTTCACAAGTGGGATCTTAAAGCTTCATTTGTCAATCAAAATCCATGTGGCCAATTGGAAACTGAAGTAAATTTTGGGTCAACTAATGGAACTGCCCTTTGAACCAATGACTACTACCTTATTGATTTTCTTGTTAGTTTGTCAAGTCATTAAATTCTTTTTGGACACAAGGAAGTCTTGCAGAAAAACAGATGCCAGTGTTTTCAACTTAACAAAAGTAAGAGCAAAAGTCTCAAAGTTTCAAAAACAATAATCATCTAGTGTGTCTTGGCAGCACTTGTGGAGTCTTATAAGAAAGGTATTAAAACTGCTCCCTCATATTTGAGCACCTTCTTTGATTCATATGTTTCTAACTATTCTCTCTTTTGGGACTTGGACTGCTTGTGAATTTCCAACAGTTAGAGCCCTGTGAAATTGGGTTATTTATTTTTTTATATTTTTTTTGTTTTTATTTTTTGACAATGTTGTGTTATCTTGTTTTATACACCTTGCCCCATCACCCACACTTCCACACCCCATTTCCCCCCTCCTAACCCCCCACAACTTCTGCCTGAGCCCCAGGCACCCCAACTTCAATGTCAACAGCCACTCCTCTCCCAGGGGGCCCAGTGCCCAGCCTGGGCTCCCTCCCTCCACTCCATTCCATGGCACCGTGGGGAGAACCACACACCGCAATCCCCTTGCCAGGCAGACTCAAAGGAGGCTGAGTACCTGCTGACACCACCTCCTCACTGCAATGGCCCCCTTGCTTCTGTAAGTCATGGTGAATGTGGCTCTCTGTCTCACGCTCTTTGTGTTACTTCCAGCTCCTCCTGTCGACCTCTACCAGGCCCACACCCTCAGCACTCATTTCACGTGTATGTAGGGTGACCAGACAGCAAATGTGAAAAATCTTGACAGGGGGTGGTGGGTAATAGGAGCCTATATAATAAAAAGACCCCAAAATTGTGACTGTCCGTATAAAATCGGGAAATCTGGTCACCTTACATGTATGCAATGCATGCACATGACTCATGTGGGAGCAACCATTGGCTGGTGTGCTCCACTTGGCGGAAGTGATCCCATTAGCTCATTCGTTGCACCTCTTGGTGCTGCCATTGGCTACTGAATCTTCTGAGGGTGATGAAAAGCTTTGTTTTATAATGATTAATTTGTTTTATTTCATTTTTGTGTAACTTTTGGCTTTATTTCATGTTATTTCAAAACACTGGGCTCTACCAGCAGTCTGTTCCAGTTGGATGCATAGGCACCGACTCCATGGGTGCTCTGGGGCTGGAGCACCCACAGAAAAAAATTGGTGGGTGCTCAGCACCCACCGGCAGCTCTCCTCCCCACCCCACCCCCCACTCCAGCTTACCTCCACCTCCTCCGTGAGCGCGCCACCGCGTCCTGCTTCTCCCCCTCCCTCCCAGAACTTGCGCCGCAAAACAGCTGATTCGCGGATCAGGGAGGGAGGGGGGAGGAGGGGGAACGTGGTGCACTGGGGGAAGAGGCGGGGCCAGGGCAGGGATTTGGGGAAGGGATCCAATAGGGGCAGGGAGGGGGTGGAGTTAGGGCAGGGACTTCGGGGATGGGGTTGGAATGGAGGGGTAGAGGGGGAAAGGGTGGAGTCAGGGCGGGGCCAGGGGCGGGGGGCACAGGCACCCACCGGCGCCGGAGAAAGTTGGCGCCTATGGTTGGATGGACTACCTAAGTATAAGGATGACAGTTTTTTCCTTATCTGTACATTTGGATTTTTCCTTTCCTTTGTTAATATGCTTGCAGTATATTATAGGCTTTAAGGCAGGGGTTCTCAAACTGGGGGTCGGGACCCCTCAGGGGGTCACGAGGTTATTACATGGGGGGGTCGTGAGCTCTCAACCTCCACCCCAAACCCTGCTTTGCCTCCAGCATTTATAATGGTGTTAAATATATTCAAAAGTGTTTTTAATTTATAAGGGGGGGTCGCACTCAGAGGCTTGCTATGTGAAAGGGGTCACCAGTAAAAAAGTTTGAGAACTACTGCTTTAAGGGTTAGAATTCTCCTGATCTCGCAGTAGAGTTCTCTAGGGTGACCATATGTCCCTTTTTGGCTGGGGCAGTCCCTTTTTTAAGCCTTGTCCTGGGTGTCCCAACTTTTTTTTCCAAAAGGAGGCATTTGTCCTGTTTGCTCTTGCTGACTTGAACAGTTGGCAAGAGCAAACAGGAGAAATTCCCACTTTTGGCAAAAAAGCGGGGTGGGGTGCGGTGCGGAGGGGGCAAACTGAGATGCCAGCCCCCCCACAGGGGGAAGGTAATGCTGGAGGGGGGGTAGCTGGAGGGGGTTCCAGCATGCAGGGCCCATGCAGGGTTCTATCCACCGGGGCAACAGCCTCGGGTGGGGGGAGGGCACAGGGTTCCAGCAACCGGGCAACAGCATGGGGGGGGGGGCCCTTTGGGCGAGTGGCTGGTGGGGTCCCATTTTCTCTTTGGGAAATATGGTCACCCTAAGTTCTAGATATTGCCTTTGCTGTTATCTGTGAGCATGGCTACCCAAAAGGCAGTTCCAGAACAGTATCTTTCCTGTTATGAAAAGGCAAATGTACAGGTAAAGATAAATTAACTTAACATTAATTTTAACAAATTGCCCTTTTGACTCCTTGAAAAGTCATGTTACAGAGCCTAGAAAAGCAGCCCTCTAGACTAGGTTCTGTACTTCCTTCAACCATGGTGGAAATGCAAAGTTTTCATGTATACTGACTCCCTTCCTACACTGAGATAGAAATCTAGTACAGACACTGGCTGGTTGCCTCTCTCCCCCCTTTTTGACTGGAATCTTGAAGTAATTCTTTTCTCACTGATGAGTTCGCTGTCTTTCTCTTCCTCTCTGACAAGAGATTTCCCATCAGCTAGTTTAAATCTTCCTGTCTCAAACTGAACTCTGAAGTCTATTTTACAGCAACTAGAAACCCTCCCTGACTGCCCTGGACATAGAATCATAGGACTGGAAGGGACCTTGAGAGGTCATCTAGTCCAGTCCCCTGCACATGCTCTGGTCCCAATCTGAGTCCTGACAATTAAATTATAAACTAGCAGTCATGAGTGTCTTTCTGTTCATATGTTGTTACACCATGCTGTTCACCATGGTATCTCAGCAGCTGGTTGGGAATACATGCCCAGGTTCAGGGGTTTTCTGCATATTGGGACAAGCTGGGGTTTATATCTTCATAAAAGTCCCCTCCTGTCCCCCTTCTCAGCTTCTAGAAATTCTGCTTGACCTTTAACACTACTGATGCTGCTTCTAACTACTAAAAGAGGTAGTATTCAGGTTTCAGACATCTAGAAATCAGTCAGTATTCTAAATGCTAAATTAAGCTTGTTAACATAACAAAATTTAATTGAATAACTAGCACACTACTAAGTCAAATTCTTTATTTATTCTCCAGTTAAACAAGCTGCAAGATCTTCATCCATTGCCTAAGATAATTTTAGAATACCGACAGGTGAGTTCATTTTTCATAAAGAACATATTTGCATTGAAAGTAAGAATTAACAGAACAAAAATATAGCTTTACTACGCCACTTTTCTGAGAATCTTTTGGCTAGCATATGATTTCACGTATTTCTTTAAATAGTCTTCATACTTCTGCAGCAGTAAGTAAATTCTTAGTATGAGTTCAAAAATAGGTTTGGTTTGCACTAGATTTTTTTCAGTTAACAGCTGAAGGCACATTTTTGTTAAATGTTTGTTGCACAATTTTTAGAAAACTTCACTAACAAAATTGGTTTGGTGATACAGTGCACTGCCAATGAGAAAATCTGGACCAAGAAAAGAGCTCGAGATTGTAAAGGGCTAGATCAGTGGACTTTTTGATATGTTGCTATTTCTTATTTTTACAATAGTCTGCTGACAATCCATCACAGCATTAGTTTAGTCTGCCCATTTTGGTTAACAGTTGGGTTTTCAATGGATGTGTTTTCAGAGTAAAACTAAAAAATCAGTCTTTGGCTTCCTTGTGTCATCCTTTGTTTCTGCATCTCTGAGTGCCAAACTCTGAAACTTTCACACTGCAACACCTGCATAGCCAAATATTTAGACGAGAGCCGAATGTTCAACACCATTAAAGTCAGTGTATTGAGCCATTATTGAATGTCTGTCATCCTCTCTGTTAAAAATGTTTTGCAGTATCTACACATTTTCTATAGTTGTAAATGGGTTGAAGAGTATGAGTTTCCACTTGAAAACCTCTTATAATTTAGATAACAATATAATATATAGTACTAAAATCTTTTTCTAATTTAGGTTCACAAGATAAAGTCAACCTATGTGGATGGACTACTTTCATGCATGAAAAAGGTAAGAATGTAAAAAAGCTCCCCCTGTAAATTTGCGTATTTCTATATAAGATGGTTTGAAATAATTCCGAAGTTTTTTAAAATTATAACATTTTTATTAAAAATATAACCCTTGTTTCTACTTATATGGAAATATTGATAACATAGTGTATATATAAGCTTTAGAGTAAAATTCCATTTTCACATATTGACTTCTGCAACAATTTATCACCGGCTTTTATATTTGGATTTTTTTTTACTTGACTAAAGGGATTTATTTCATCTACATGGAATCAGACAGGAACTGTGACTGGCAGACTTTCAGCAAAGCATCCTGTAAGTGAGTCTTTTAGAAGCCTTTTTCATTAAAAGAAAGTGTGGTGAAAATGCATTTCATTGTAAGCCATGTCCAATAGAGGGCTCCAGGTCAGCTAAATGGAAATATACACTCCATTTACATAATTTTGCTTCATGCTGTTTAATATGCATGAAAAATTCCAAACTAGTTTTCCTTTGGCTATCAGAGGGATCAAAGAACTAGTAATTTCAATATTGTATGTAGATGGGAGATGGGAACAAAATATATTGTTAAGTGGGTATTGCACTTTAGACAGAGATTACATTAAATAATATTGACAACTACTTTTAGAACAGAGTATAATATTCATTGCTTAGCTTTTAGGTTACCTAAAAGAGACAGAGATATTACAAATTCTCAGTTCTGAGCCATGTAGTCTCTGGTTCCTGATATTGTTAGAGCAATTAGTGAAGACTTTTGACCTGAGGTACAACCATTGTGCTCTGCAAGGACAGCAAATCACACCCACACCTTGTAACATAACCCTCCATGCCTTTAAAATCAATGCATAAGACGATACTTTTTCTTTGAATTTCTGTCTCATTAACTTTTTCATTTCAGTATCTTTATATTTATTCTATTTATTTTTTCTTTTCTTTTTAATTTTATACCTTAATTCATTACTCCTTGTAGCTAGAGCTGTAGATTGCCTGATCACGTCCATTATATAAACTCCTGTTTTCAGTTGTTCCTAATTTTCCAAAACTTTCATCTTTTTGGGTTGAAATTCTGAGGCCTGGTCTCTGCTTCAGGGTAACTGTTTTATTTAAAAGGCTTAAGTAAAATTAATCTGTCATTTGTTTAGATTGCAGAGAGTGACTGGATTTGACTTTTGAGTCTGACATGTATTTGGTTTGTGACATCGATCAAGTTACATAATCTCCCTTTCCCATTTGTGAAATGACAGTATTAAGGGGAGTTGGGATCTTTCTACTGAATAGGTCAGCCTGCCATTGAGCCAGTATCTGCATCCTTCTGGGGCTTGCATGTCTTAGGTCATTTCACTGAGTCAATAAATGATATACCAAAAAATAAATATGTATCAGATCTTATCAGTATGAATGTTTAAAATTAATTAATTTTTGCTATCTGTTTCTGATACTGTAGTGTACATGTACAGCAAAAAGGAGAAAAGGTTGAACCTGGTTAATGTATTTAAAATAATGCACCACAATTATTGCAAATAGCTTTGGGGAATGTAAAGATTAAAGAATGAAGGAACTAAGGCAGAAACCTAAAGAGAGATCAACACTTAGCACATATATTTAAGATGTGCTAATTGTTCTTACTTTTCTTCTGTTAATGCAAGTGGGTCTGTATTTCATTTTACATTGAAACTTAACTGATTTTCTAACCTAATTATGGATATCTTGAATTACTAAATCATATTAAATGTGATTACTTCTTATGACATTGATGGGACTACATAACTACCTAGATAGACAGAAACTTTCAAGAGACATTTATACAAAACAAATACCTTGGTTCTAATAGCACTGACATGTCTTTTAATAAATAAAACTAATTTGATTTCTGTTCATGCCTTTTTTAAGGCAGGGGAACATGTTTGCTTATAAGTGCACTGTGTATATGAAGTTTTTAAAATGTTTTCAGTATGACTTCTCTAACATTACAAAGTATCTTGTGCATGTTTCTTGCACAGCATTGTATTTTTAGACATTTTCATTGTCAGCATTAGATAACATACCATATAAATTGCCTGTCGGTATGTGGCAAACAGTAGAAGGTTATGCATTTTTAACCTGAGCTCTTCAAAGTATATAAATGGAGGGACGGTAGGAGAAAATAGTGTTTTTACACTCCAGCATTCAAAATTATCTTCATTTTATGTTGTTTACATTTTACTTTTCATGATTTTGGTTTATAAATGTTTGTGAAAAAGCACTTATGTCTGACATACTGAAGTCAGACAAATGAACTAGCAGAATGTTAAAAGGTTCTTGGTTATTCTGTCTGACGCAGTATAGTTTAACTAAACATAACATTTTTCTTTTGTATTTCACAGTAAACTGATACTTGCATCGTAGTATGTATTAACACTATGACCAGAATTTCCAGGACTGAGCACCCAGAAATGGGGTCAGAATTTCAAAAAACCCTCCGCTGCCCTTTAGGCACCTAAATAACAGCCAGCACGCTGCAACTCTTATTGAAAATATTGAAATGATGGTCCCAATTGTTGGTGCTGAGCACTTTTGAAAATCTAGCCAATATCTTCTCTCCTGATTCTAATAAACAAAACAAAAATTTTCCTATAGTTTCCATAAATATACAACTAAATATTTTTGCAATGATCATCAGCTTCTGTTTTCACTGTTATACAAAAATTTTGAAGGGACGACTATACAGGGTCTAATTTTGACCAGGATCTCACAATGTGCTCCCTTATGTGAGGTTAGTCTTACTTCACTACCATCATGTTCTTATCAACTGTGCAAATTGCACCATTACTTATGCCTGCAAACTATGGGTTTAAAGAAGGATGAGTTTTAAAAATCTGATCCATTTGTGTTTTCTGTTTTAAGTGTATAAGGCATAAAAGAAACTGATGGGCATTTTGTCTCTCATGTTCGCATCTCCCATCATGTGCATTCTTGAGATTATCACAAGACATTAGTCAGGACTGCACGGCATCTTTAATACTTCAACAAGGAACAGGGATACACGCCTTTGTTTTTCAGGTGGCTGTCATCAATCTATTCCCCAGCCAGACACCCTTTGGACAGGCTCTTCACGATCCTGCCCCAGGTACTCACCTCCCTCCAATGGTGGTCCAACCCAGATCCGGTGTTGGAAGGTGTTCCGTTTGCAGTTCCACAGCCCACAGTATCTCTGATGTTGGATGAGTATGACCTCAGTTGGGGTGTGCACCTCGGTGCTCCCAAGACTCAGGCTATGATTGTGAGAGTTGTCGCTTCACATAAATGTCTGAGAGCTCAAGGCCAGCCGCCTGGCTTGCGAGGTATTCCTTCCCCATCTGTCTGGTCGTGTGATGCAGGTGCTGACAGACAACACGGCCTCCTTGTTCTATGTCAACAGACATGGGGGAGCCCGCCCATCAGCCCTTTGCCTGTGGGACTTCTGCATCTAGCATGCGATCTACGTGGAAACCTCCCACCTCCCCAGTGTTCGGAACACACTGGCGGATTACCTCAGCAGGTCCTTCTCTCACCACAAGTGGTCCCTCCACTTGGAGGCTATCAGGATGCTCTTCCAGAGGTGGGGAGCTCCCCAAGTGGACCCGTTCATCACCAGGCAGAACAGAAAATGCCACCAGTTATGCTCTCTGCAAGGCCTTGACAGCAGCCCACTATCCAATGCCTTTCTCCTGTCGTGGTTGGGCACTCTGATGTATGCCTTCCCGCCAATCCTTCTGATCAGCAGGGTCCTTTGCAAGATCAAGAAGGATAAACCACGGGTCATTATGATCTCCCTGGCCTGACCTCATCAGCATTGGTTCGGCACGCTCATGGACTTGGCCATAGCAATAACATGGCCTCTTCCCGACCATCCGGACCTGCTCTCTCAGGATCATGGGTGGTTGCTGCACCCAAATCTCACCTCTCTCCACCTCATGGTGTGGATGCTGGGCGGCTGAACTCTGAGGAGCAGGCCTGCTCCAGTCAGGTCCAGCTGGTTCTTCTGGAAAGCAGAAAGCCCTCCACTAGGGCTACCTACCTCACAAAGTGGAAGCACTTCTCCTGCTGGGCATCAGAGCGGAATATCTTTCTGGTCAGCGTGTCTCTGCAATCCATCCTGGATTACCTCCTGCATTTAAAGCATCAAGACCTTGCCTTTTCATCGATCAAGGTGCACTTGATGGCCATATCAGCCTTCCACCCTCACATCCAAGGTAGATCGGTATTCTCACATGAGATGATGATCAGGCTCCTCGAGAGACTGTTTCCTCCAGTCTGGGATCCAGTTCCCCAATGGGATCTCAACCTGGTTCTTTCCATGCTCACCGGTCCTCCTTTCGAGCCTCTGGCCTCTTGCTCTCTCTCGCACCTGTCATGGAAGGTCGTATTCCTTTTAGCTATTACCTCGGTGAGGCAAGACTCTGAGATTAAGGCTCTTACATCAGAGCCCCCGTACACGGTATTCTACAAGGATAAAGTCCAATGCGTTTCCATCTTGCCTTCCTGCCAAAGGTGGTGTTGCACTTCCATGTCAACCAGGACATCTTCCTCCCAATTTTCTGTCCAAAGCCCCACGCGTCCAACGAGGAAAGGCATCTACACACCCTAGACATCTGGCATGCCCTGGCTTTCTACCTTGTGCGTACTAAGCCTTTCCGCAGATCGACTCAACTCTTCGTTGCAGTGGCTGACAGAATGAAGGGCCTCCCAGTGTTGGCTCCGAGGATTTCGTACTGGATCACTACCTGCATCCATACCTATTATGAATTGGCGTGGGTGGTGCCTCCACCATTAATAACTGCTCACTCCACGAGGGCTCAGGCGTCGTTGGCCTCTTTTCTGGCCCATGTCCCCATCCAGGACATCTGTAGAGCCACGACATGGTCGTTGGTGCACACCTTCACGACGCATTATGCCATCATCCAGCAAGCCAGGGTTGACGCTGGATTTGGCAGAGCTGTGTTGCAATCGACACGTCCGTGAACTCCTACCCGCCTCTGAAGGTACTGCTTGGGAGTCACCTACAATGGAATGGACATGAGCAAGCATTCAAAGAAGAAAAAATTGTTACTCACCTTTCGTAACTAAAGCTTATGCTCCTATACATCTGTTAGTCTATAAGGTGCCACAGGACTCTTTGTTGCTGTAACAGTGTAGGTGAAATTCTGGGGACACTGATATTATGTCTGTCATCTAGCACTGGGCTAGATGGACCATTGGTCTGACCCAGTACGGCTACCCCTCTGATACTGTTGTTACAAACATTTCACAGTGATATCAATGACCAAACTATATATTACATGTCACCTTTTAAATAAATATCATGACACCAGCATGTGAGGTGTAGTGAGTATGTCAGAATTGACAAGAGTTGCTGAATACAGTGTTGTTGTAGCCATGTGAGTCCCAGGGTATTAGAGAGACAAGGTGGGTGAGGTAACATCTTTAATTGGACCAACTTCTGTTGGTGAGAGAGACAAGCTTTGGAGCTACACAGAGCTCTTCCTCAGGTTTGGGAAAGGTACTCAGAGTATCAAAGCTAAATGCAAGATAGAGCAGATAGTTTAGCATAGGTAGTTAACACATATTCTGAGGGACCATTCAAGGTGAAGTGGCCCATTAACATCCCTGTAGTTATAGGACAAAAACGAGGGTTGGGGTTACAGATTGTTGTAATAAGCCATAAATCCAGTGTCTTTATTAAGACCATAATTTTTAGTGTCTAGCAAGGTTATGAATTCAAGCTCCCAGGCTCATCTTTTGAAAGTGTTGTGCAGTTTTCCTTTGAGGATGAGGACTGATAGGTCAGCTATAGAGTGATTGCTTTGTGAAAAGTGTTCACCCACAGATGATAGGGTGTTTTTGTCTTTTATCATTTTCCTGTGTGAGTTCATTTGAGAGCATAGTGGTTGTCTAGTTTCACCCTCACAGTTGTTTGTTGGGGCATTTAATGCATTGGATGGAGGTACACCACATGTGATAGGCAAGTGTAGGACCCATGAATCTTAAAAGGTTTGTTGTGGGGGGAGTTGATCATTGTAGCAAGGGCCAGAGTTACACCTTATGAACCCCTAGGCACAGCATCTTCAGCGCCCCCCTCCCTGCCTACAGCTGACCTTCGTGTTGCACACAGTTTTAGAGAGGTAAGGCGCCCCTAGAACGCCGGCGCCCCTACACACATGCCTACTGTGCCTAATTGGAAATCCGGCCCTGGTTGTAGACGTTTTGCATCTGTTGTTTCTGGCAGCATCTGGTGCCACTTTGAGTTGGTGTGTCCTGGTCTGTGGGGAACTTGCTTCTGATGATGAGGTAGGAGTGATTGGATAGATGTTTGAAGGCCAGAAGACGGGGTTCAGGAAAGATTTTTTTTTCAGGATGGGTTCCCCATTGAGTATGGGTTGTAGCTGTTTGATGATCCCCTGTATGGGTTCAAGTGTGGGGTGGTAGGTGACAATTAGGGGTGTGTGGTCGGAGTGGGGTTTATTTCTATATTGAAGCAGGTTCTCTTGGGGTATTTGGGTGGTCCGTTCCATGTTGCAATCTACTTCTCTGGTGGAGTGTCCTTGTTTGGTGATGGTGGTTTTGAGTGTGTTTAAGACTTTCTCCTCAGGGCCTATTCTGTGGTATCTGAGTGCCTGGCTGTAGATAACAGATTTCTTGGTTTGTTTTGGGGTGGGTACTAGATCCATGAAGGTAGGTGTGGTGATTGATCCGTGGGTTTCTGGTATATAGTTGTCTGTAGGGTTCCATAGTGAAGTAACCACCCCAGAGCAAAAAAAATGATAAAAGGTTTAGAAAACATGACCCATGAGGACAGGTTAAAACCTGGGCATGTTTAGTCTTGAGAAGAGTGAAGGGGAGACCTGATAACAGTCTTCAAATGTGTTTAGGATCATTATAAAGAGAACAGTGATTAGTTGTTCTTTATGTCCATTGAAGATGGGACAAGAAGTAATCAGCTTAATCTTCAGAAAGAGAGATTTAGGTTAGCTATTAGGAAAAACTGTCTGTCTATAAGGAATAGGTTACCAAGGACAAACACTTGTCAGGGATGGTCTAGGTATACTTGGCCCTGTTTCAGTGTGGGGCGGGAGATGGACTAGAACTAGATGACCTCTCAAGATCCCTTTTCAAGCCCTACATTTCTGTGATGCCCTCCCCCTGGCAGCTCCACAACCCACAAATATTTCTTTTTGGCCTTGAGTGAACTAGACTTTTACACTGAATAGATCAGCATGCTCGGCAGTCAGTGCATGTGACTTTTTGTTGTTGTTTTTTGTTTTGTTTTGTTTTATGCAGTAGTGTTCACATTATTCCCCCCCACCCCCCCGACCCAGTTTAGTTAAACTTTGTTTCTTCTATTTTTCCTCAATGCTGGTGTTTCTGGAGTTTGATTTCTTCACCTGTATTATAAATATACAGTGCATAGCTGATTCATTTCTCACTAGCAACAGAAAGCAATGTATAGTACTATAGCACATCTTTAAACAAGAGTGCATTTTGGAACTGTGATTTCTTTCTGTAGGCATTATAAATGTTTATTTACAACTGGATGACTGAATGCATTTTATATGTGTGAACAGCTAAAAATAAAACACACTTTAACTCTTCAGTTAAATTGCTTTATTACAGTACCATACCTTTCCTAGTTATCCTCTTTTCATTCTGATGCAGATAATCTGTGTTTATTATAAATAGAGCTAATGAGGGCCCCTTTTCTGAGTATATTTTTATAGCTAAATAAATTATTTTCTTGAGTGAATACATGTTAGAATCTTACCTTCAATTTCTTCATGCTGCTGTTTTTAGTTCTTTTGCTGCTAATCTTCTTATTAAATGTGCTGACTACATTCCTAAATTAACAGTGAAATAAAAATTCACTTGCTATTATCTCAATAAGATATGACTTTCAGCCTAATAACTTTTATAGAAAAAGAAAGTCATAACAGATGTTAGGAAGATTTCAGTATGGAATGGCATTTTAATTGCAATAGGGATATACAAGTACCTTGCCTTTTATTAAAATGATAGGATAGCAACTATCATGTATCACTATTGCAATGATTCTGTAAAACAGATGCAGCTTTGATAACTACTCATGAAAGGTTGTATGATTAGTTTTTCTATGTTCCCTTGTTTTTTTCTTTTTCTCGTGTCTTCAGGATGGAGAACATGGCAGTGTTCTGAAAATCTACAAATATATTTCAAATTATTTACGGTTTTGGACAAGGGGGATCCAGTGGACATAGTGTACTTAGATTTCCAGAAAGCCTTTGACAAGGTCCCTCACCAAAGGCTTTTACGTAAATTAAGATGTCATGGGATAAGAGGGAAGATCCTTTCATGGATTGAGAACTGGTTAAAAGACAGGGAACAAAGGGTAGGAATAAATGGTAAATTTTCAGAATGGAGAGGGGTAACTAGTGGTGTTCCCCCAGGGTCAGTCCTAGGACCAATCCTATTCAACGTATTCATAAATGATCTGGAGAAAGGGGTAAAAAGTGAGGTGGCAAAGTTTGCAGATGATACTAAACTGCTCAAGATAGTTAAGACCAAAGCAGACTGTGAAGAACTTCAAAAAGATCTCACAAAACTATGTGATTGGGCAACAAAATGGCAAATGAAATTTAATGTGGATAAATGTAAAGTAATGCACATTGGGAAAAATAACCCCAACTATACATACAATATGATGGGGGCTAATTTAGCTACAACTAATCAGGAAAAAGATCTTGGAGTCATCGTGGATAGTTCTCCGAAGACGTCCACGCAGTGTACAGCGGCGGTCAAAAAAGCAAACAGGATGTTAGGAATCATTAAAAAGGGGATAGAGAATAAGATGGAGAATATCTTATTGCCCTTATATAAATCCATGGTACGCCCCCATCTTGAATACTGTGTACAGATGTGGTCTCCTCATCTCAAAAAAGATATACTGGCATTAGAAGAGGTTCAGAAAAGGGCAACTAAAATGATTAGGGGTTTGGAACGGGTCCCATATGAGGAGAGATTAAAGAGGCTAGGACTTTTCAGCTTGGAAAAGAGGAGACTAAGGGGGGATAAGATAGAGGTATATAAAATCATGAGTGATGTGGAGAAAGTGAATAAGGAAAAGTTATTTACTTGTTCCCATAATATAAGAACTAGGGGCCACCAAATGAAATTAATGGGCAGCAGGTTTAAAACAAATAAAAGGAAGTTCTTCTTCACGCAGCGCACAGTCAACTTGTGGAACTCCTTGCCTGAGGAGGTTGTGAAGGCTAGGACTATAACAGCGTTTAAAAGAGAACTGGATAAATTCATGGCGGTTAAGTCCATTAATGGCTATTAGCGAGGATGGGTAAGGAATGGTGTCCCTAGCCTCTGTTTGTCAGAGGGTGGTGATAGGCAGCAGGAGAGAGATCACTTGATCATTACCTGTTAGGTTCACTCCCTCTGGGGCACCTGGCATTGGCCACTGTCAGCAGACAGGATACTGGGCTGGATGGACCTTTGGTCTGACCCAGTATGGCCATTCTTATGTTCTTATGTTAATAAAATCACATCTCCAAACAATATTTCAGAACTAATGTAAATGTGTGAACAAGCTGAAATTTAGCCAAGTATACATACTGTTTGATAAGTGCATACTGTATGATTAAAAGATCCTGTGGTCCTTGCTATGGAAGATACCTGCTACAGGTTGCAACTGCCAGGGTACATATGCAATGAAAGATAATAGCATAAGAGTGTAGAAAACATTTGCCTTATAGTAGTGGTGTTATGTGCATTTGGAATTTTTGTAAATTTATAGCCAATTGATTTGCTGATTTTCATTTAGTGAAAGGAGAATTCTCACTTCCTTTTTCTCCCTCTCTTTGTATTGTCTTTTGTCCTGTATGCATGGGCTAGTCATGTGGCTCCAGTGAGCACAGAAAAAAAGATTTCCTTAAACACTGGGAATCCAAGTACAAACCCTGTTCAATCCAGATTAATGTGGCTATCTTAGGCTCAGGAACCACAGAGGGGGTGAATTTTGCCTTGTGAATTTTGCAAGGTCTGATCTATTGGAATTTGATAAAGAGTTTATTAAAGATGCCAATGTAAATGGCAAGGTATGCCAAGGGTGCAGGGACACTGATGCCCAGATTTCTCTGATCAGAAAATCAGGAAGCTACTGATTTTCTCCTAGGGGAAAATGTAAAACTCCTTGCATTAGGAAAATTTGAAGCCACTGTGCCTTTTAGCCTAAATAGAATTGGAGTGGGAAAGTTTAAAGGGTACTTCAAATATTAGTATACAGGATAGCATTCTGGTGGATATGTTAAATAGTAATAATAAAGGTCTTTGCCTAAAGCTGTTAAAATGATAACTCTCAGTAAGAAATGGTATCATTGGGAGTCCCCAAACACTGACCTTGTAGAAGGAGGAGAGGCCTCTGTAATCTTAGTGGCAGGTAGAAGCAGCTGGTCTTCAGAGCAGGGAGTTGAGAAATCAGCCTCTTTGTGTAAGACAGCTTTGGGTATAAACAAAAACACAGCAAAGTTTGCCACAGAGCAAGATGCTGACCTTCTGTAGAAAGCATAAGGGAGGCTATCTGCACTAATGCCCCAACAGAGAAAACAGGGGTAGGTTCTTTATGTAGGATGGCAGAGTGTACACAGAATCCACAGTCGGGAAGAATAGATGCTCTGGGGAACCCTTGAGCCAATTTATAGTGCCCAAAAGGGATCATGCAGAGCTGCTACAATTAATGCTCAATTGGCCATTTGCAGGTCACTTGGGAATAGGGAGAACTTATGAGGCTTACGAAAAAATTCTGTTCACCCCATATTCAGGAGTTAAGAAGTATTGTAAAACTTGTGACTTATGTCAGAAGTGGAAGAAACCAACAGGTTACCACAAGGCTCTGTTGCAGCCTTTACCTGTGATTAAAGAAGCATTTACAGGGTCGCCACGGATATAATTTCCTAGGATATCCAAAACTGGGAAAAGATGCATATTATTTGTCAATTTTGCTGCCAGATATCCAGAGGCAGTCATCTGGCAAATGTGGAAGTTGAGACAGTTGCAGATGTACTGTTCTCTATATTCAGCAGGGTGGGCTTTCCAAAGGAAATCCTATCAGATAGAGGGTCAAATTTTATGTCCCTGAATATTGAGTGAATTGTGGAAGAACTGTGGGATAAAACAGTTAAATTCTGCTCCTTACCATCCAGAGACAAACAGGTTCAATGGAATTCTTAAGTCCATGCTAAGAATGTATGTGGACAGAAAAGTTGGAGGTTTGGAAAAGTGAATTGCAGGTTCTTATGGCTGACCCTGCTATAGTACCTTTCATAAGGATGAAATGTGTTTTTAAATGTTATCTGAAAATTTTGCTAAGGATGGTAACAGATTTTTTTTTTATGATAATAAAACAGAACAACTCTCCCTATATTTTTTCCTAGGCCTCACAGTCTTCTAGGGCAGTGCTTCTCAAAGTTGGGCCGCCACTTGTGCAGGGGAAGCCCCTGGCAGTCCAGGCCGGTTTGTTTACCGGCCGCATCTGCAGGTTCGGCCGATCACGGCTCCCACTGGCCGCGGTTCGCCGCTCCAGGCCAATGGGGGCTGCGGGAAGTGGCGCGGGTACTGGCCGCCCTTCCCGCAGCCCCCATTGGCCTGGAGCGGCGAACCGCAGCCAGTGGGAGCCGCGATCGGCCGAACCTGTGGACGCGGCCGGTAAACAAAGCGGCCCGACCGCCAGGGGCTTTCCCTGCACAAGCGACGGGCCGGCTTTGAGAAGCACTGTTCTAGGGGAAATGAAATTGCACAGACTAGATATTAAAAGGAAATAATTAGTATTGGAAAGAACTAAGCCATGCTGTAACTTTGTTGTTTAACTGTTGCTTATGGAGAGAAGGCCAAAGCCCTCTTAGTTCAGTGTCTTTAAGTCTGTTATGAGCAGGGTGAAACAGCAGGATTAAGAAATAATTCTGAGAGTAATGCCTACATCAGCTGCTTGTCTGCGTAATATTTCTATTCTTAAAATTTTATCAAGTGGGCACCTAGACATGTTTTCATTTTAGAACTGAATCATAGTCTTCGTTTGGGAGGGCAGTGGCTCTATCCTTGTTGGAGTTCTTCTGAGCAGTCCTGCTGAATCATGATACTGCTGACAGTATAATTCAGTATTGCTCTAAATAGGCAGTTCACGAAGGAGGAAAGAAGGTTACTTACTCTGCAGATCCACATGACTCTTCGTTCCCTCTTCTGTAGAGACTTTTTTGGGACACTTTGAGCCAGAAAGGAACTGAATAGGGATCCAGGGGGGGCGTTTTATAGCCTCAGGCCATAAATTATCTAGATACTTGCATGTGCAGAAGTGCCCCCTACTGGCTTCATTGTTATCAATGATTCTATAGCTTATGAGCATGGTGTACAACTCTTACAGTGTGACTCTGAAGAAGCAATATATAACAGCTAACATACTGGTAAATACTTTTTCTTGCCTTTAGGAAAAACAACAATCCATATATTTAAAATATCTTGTCAAGAAAGTCTCATTGAAAGGAAACATATCCTTTTTAATATTGCTCCTTTTGGAGCAGAAAAGAGAGAGGTAGAAATACACATCCACAGCATCACAAGAGTTATACAGTTAAAAGACAGTAGCACATTTTAGAAAGTCCTCATATGATAAAAGTTTTAATTAGGAACAGATGCACGGTTTCTATGCGCTATTGGAAAGAATTCTAGAATACTCAAGCTCCCCAGTTAGTATTTACTTAAATTTAGGCATAGAAATTCATCAAACAATGATTAATCCTTGATCTAAAGGTATAACATTTTTCTGTTGTCGCAGCTGCAGAAACCAGTAGGTCTCTTCTTTTAAATTCTAAAAGTTCAAAGATACAGTGTACATTTGCACGATTATCTGAAAGAAAGTATACACTTTTTATGAAGATAAGAGTACTGTTATGCACAATCTTCATGTAAATTAGGCAAACACGTTGCTTATTTAACATTAGTATTGTGAAATGGGCAAGTGATGTTACAGTATAGCCATTAAACTTTGTGCTGTACCTCCTTTAGTATGTCTTGATTAATTACGAAAAAAATTGGGTCTTTATTGGAAAACACCATGGAAAGTGGCACATAAGTGATACTTCTACCATGTTCATTTGAGGCATCTAGTTGGAAGGCTTCTTTTAACATTATCTAGAGTTAGCAAAAAACATTTTTCAGATAAGTATGCTGTGACATCAGCTTCACTAAAATAATGATAGATTGTCTTAACAGGGATGAGAAGTTGGACTGACTTTGTCTAGGCATATTCTTAGACCTTTGGATCAAAGCAATTCAGTGTCATATTTTTTAGCTGATACAAAACAATGCATCACTCAGATGTGCTGACATGTTGATAGAGAAAGTCAGGGAACACATGCCATTTATTATAGTAGATCTCTGTTCTTTGTGTATCTCTTGCATTCAAAGCGTATTTTAATTTTGGATCATGTTCCTTTTTATTTATTTGTCCCAATACTATGCAGTCACAAGATGACTATGACTGCATTTAGTACTGCCAAAAGGGTCTTGGACTTTTTTATGTACACGTTGTCAAGTTCTAATGTGTTCACAGTTCTTTTTGCTGTTTTAAACTTTACATGTATTTGAATTAAGGTTTTAGTGCTTGTGAAAGGAGCTGGATTTACATCCTTGGAGACTAAAATGCTCTATCCACCTTCTTTTATTGTTGGTTTTTGTTTTAAAGTGAATCATAGAATCATAGTAATTTAGGGCTGGCAGGGACCTCAAGAGGTCATCTAGTCCAGCCCCCATGTGCTGAGGCAGGACCAGGTAAACCTTGACCATCCCTGACAGGTGTTAATCTAGCCCAGGGGTCAGCAACCTTTCAAAGAAGAGCCATTTTTTTGTTTTTGTCTTTTCTCAAAATATTTTGAGAGCCGCATCACACACAAAGCTACTTGTAGAGTTAGAATTTATCAACTAATAATAATTGAACATATAGTTATTACTACTCACCAATACTTTTAATGTGACTAGAATCTAGGTGCTTCAGCAAGGACTGTACCAGACTGCCCACAGCCTGGGTATGTAGCCATGGTGTTAAACCATGGTGGGTCCATGCCGCTGCATCTGCACTGATATCTCTAGCCAGGGTAGCTAGATTAAAGCTAGCAGAGCTGCAATCACGCTTCTGATTGCAATGTAGGCACACCCCCTGCGTTTGTACAGCACCTAGCACAATGGAGGTCTCAGTTGGGTCTACTGATGTTACTGACATACAAATAAGTTTGGACCCATCTCTCCTGCAAATACTTGCGTTCACATTTGGGTATGTTAAAATGCATTTGCTACAGTGCCTGCAGTGATGTGACAGTCCCTCAAGTGAGTCTCTGAATAAGGGCAGTATCCTGGAAGGGGGTCACAGTAATGTGATGTCACTGTACAATGTGTGTGCTCCCTGGGGGCTGAGTGGTCTCTGCCCTTCTGAATCACAGGGTGCCAGGAGCATTGTGTACCCGAGATGACACAATAACTACACCAGTGCTGCGGTGGATTATGTTCTTATGAGAACCTCACCCTGGCTTTGTATCAGACTCCGAATCCCCTGCATGCAAACCTCCCACCTCTTCTGCTGGGTGCCAGTCTTCCTTGATTACAAAGCAGGGGATTGGGGTGCAGAAGGGGGTGCGGGGTCTTAGTTTGGGTGCAGGAGGGGGTTCTGACCTGGGGCAGGGGGTTGGGGTGCGGGAAGGGGTGCGAGGTGCAGGCTGTGGCCAGGAGGCACTTACCACAGGTGGCTCCCGGCCGGTGGCACAGCAGGGCTAAGCAGGCAGGCTGCCTGCCTGCCCTGGCCCCACGCCACTCCCGGAAGCGGCTGGCTGCTGGCACGTCTCTGTGCGCCTCTGGCGGCAGGGAGGGGAGGCAGCTCCACGCGCTGCGCCCACCCCCAGCACCACCCTCACAGCTCCCATTGGCCGGTTCCCAAAGAGCCAGTTCACCCAAGGAGCCGCATGTGGTTCTGGAGCCGCACATTGCCGGCCCCTGGCCTAACCTGTTCATAAAGAAACCCAGTGACAGGGATTCTACAATCTCCTTAGGTAACTTGTTCCAATGCTTAACTATCCTTTATAGTTAGAAAGCTTTCCTAATATCTAACTTGAATCTCCCTTGCTACAAACCAAACCAATTACTTCTTATCCTATCCTTGGTGAATATGCAGAACAGTTGATCACCATGCACTTTATAACAGCCCTTAACATATTTGAAAACTGTCATTGGGTCCCGTCCCCCCCAGTCTTCTTTTCTCAAGACTAAATATGCCCAGTTTTTTTAAGCTTTCCTCATAAGTTAGGTTTTCTAAACCTTTTATCATTTTTGTTGCTCTCCTCTGTGCTCTCTCCAATTTGTCCACATCTTTCTTAAAGTGTAGAATTGGACCCACTACTCCGCAGTGAATGAGCATACTGACAAGAATCTAATGAGAATTTACATAATCAAAGCAATTGAACAAAAGAAGCATTGAGAATTCTATGGTAATTATAACCAAATTATTAAAGGTTGTTATTTATTTATTATTACCACCATAGCACCTAGGAGCCCTAGTCAAAGACCAGGACCCCATTGTGCTAGCACTGAACAAACACAGAACAAAAAGACAGCCCCTGCCCCAAAGAGCTTAGTTCTGTGAGAATTGCACCCACTGTAAGTTGTGTGCATACCCTTGGCAATTTTGGAAAGCAGTGTGCATAATTAAAGCTAAGATTATATCATGGAGGTCATGGAATCCGTTATTTCCAGAGACCTCCGTGACATTTTCTGCTTCAGGCCCTGCGGTTCTCAGCTGCTGCGGGCAGTGTGGGGACTCCAGTACTCTCAGCTGCTGCGGGTGACGGGGGGACCCCAGAGCCACAGCAGTGGTGGGTGCTGGTCTCCCCCTCTCCCCCCCCCCATTTTGTCACAGTCATTTTTAGTAAAAGTCGGGGCAGGTCGCAGGCTTCCGTCAATTTTTGTTCATTGCCCGTGCCCTGTCCGTGACTTACTAAAAATAACTGACAAAATCTTAACCTTATGCATAATCTATGTAACATAGCAAACAGCATAATTAATATAGCGGTATGGTCTGTGTGGAGACTACAAATCCTAGCATGCTTTGTTGCATCTTGATCTCAAAAGCCTGGAGCATCATGTGATGGAATCTGTAACACTGAAATAAGATGATGAGGGCAGAAACACAGCTAAACCCTATTTATGTTTTTGGGATGATCTTTTTATATATAATTACATAGTTTGGGGTTGTAGTTGGAGATAAATAGTGCAAAGTTTACATACACCTGCTGTCATACAGAAATCAACACAGAGAAAAACATTTCTATTTGTAAAAAACAGACTGGTAGGCCCCATCGCAAATTTTGGAAGGCACAATACATTTTAATCCGTCTTCTAGCCAACAGCCCAAAACTTCAACCGAAAAGAAAATGTAATGTTAAATAGCTCATTCACACTTGGCAAACTTTTCTAAGGGGCACCAATCTTACCTCTAAAAGTAAGGAAGTCATTTTTCTGCTACAAAATTTTTGAGTGTACACAAACTGAATAAGTGTGCATATAAAATGTATATGCATAATTTTAGGGGCTACTTTTGAAAAAAATTTCCTACTCCATTTATTTGCTACTATTTCTCCTTAACACACTACAAGGATAACATATGAACAATAGTTTAGAACAATTAAAATTAGTAGCTCAGAAATGAGTTTTCACACAATCCAAGATAATACGAACTAAAATATATTTTAGCACATAATAAAATATTTACTAATGTGGCCAAATTCACCCATGGCCTTTTGCTAATGCACATCCTGACAGATAGCTCCTCAGAGAAGTTTAGCCTTTTTTGAAGGAAGGTTTATAGTATTGTAAAGTACCTGTAAACCTTTTCTGTTCAGAGAGACACAGGTGACCAGCTTAGTCCCAGATGTGAGCTATTTTGACTGATGAGTAGGTTTTGTTAAGGTAGCTGGGGATGTGCTGCTTCACTTTGTTTCCTAGACCAATGGTTTTCAACCTGGGGGTCCATAGACTAAGATTTCAATAGGGCTCCACGCCTCCATTTGAAATTTTTTGGGGGTCTGCAAATGAAAAAAGCTTGAAAACCACTGTCTTAGATGTCTTCGGCTGGTGGTGCTACTTTGGAGCCTCTGGTGCAAACTAAAACTGCCCACTCAGCCCCTTGTGAAAATCCTACTTGGTGGTACTACCACTTGCCCTCTCCCAAGTGAATGCCCCTAGAGCACAGCAGCAGAGGTTGGTATAGGCAGGGCCGGCGCAACCCATTAGGCGACCTAGGCGGTCGCCTAGGGCACTGCTATTTTGGGGGCGCTGGCGCCCCGGCCGGCCGTTCAATTTTGGGGGCGGGACCTTCCGCCGCCGCTGTTGGGGGCGGCATTTTGGGGGCGGGACCTTCCGCCGCCTAGGGCACCGGAAGAGCTGGCACCGCTACTGGGTATAGGCAAGTGCAGTTTGCATCTTGTTGTGTCAACGGGGATGATTTTGGATTTGTAAATGCCTTTGAAATTATATTGCAAACACCTATAATGTGGCATAATAGAATTTCATTAATATCTTCCCTTTGAGGGCCTGGATCTTTTCAGTGTGAAAACTGATGAGATACTTCACTCATTGAAAGATTCCTGGGCCATACTCTGGTCTCTTGGGGTTTATGCTTTGGATTCTGCGAGAAAGCAGGGCCCTCTCACTTGCTTCAAATAGAGACCATCACCTGATTCCTTTTTCCATCAAAAAATCTTGGAGCCCCCATGAAAGAGGCAGTGCTTGCAGAAGATAGCGTTACACTGCTATTACACATAAAGTCAGCTGTGTACGTTTTCCTTCTCTTGTACACAGCTATTCAAAAAATTTAAGCAGTTTGTCTGTTTGAAGGCTGTAACAAGAGCCAAGCTGCATTCAAGACTTCCATTATTTGCTGGTAAAGACTTTAACCTATCAGTGTGTTGTAAGCGAGTATGTTGTAGTCTTTTTTCACCCAAGTCTCAGGGAGTGTTACTTAGCATGCGTTCTTCTTCACTTATTCTGCATTTTCTCATTCTTTCATGCTTTTACAAACTTTTCAAACTGAGGGAAAGGAACTTAAGTACCACAGTTGATTGAGAGATCTTGCTCCCTTCTTTTTGATAGGTGGAGCCATAACCTTGATAGTTACAGCTCTTTTGAATAAGCTGGGTGAACAGGGTTATGGCCAACCGCATTACCTGTGAGTAATCTTTCCTTTTTGAAAAACAGTGTCTGTGGCTTTGTCCTCAATGAAAATGTATGCCTTTAATTCGTTAGTAGCCACTAGGTGGCAACTACACACAAGTCAAACCAATTACTTGGGACTGCATATGCGCACTAGTTCCAAGCTCTGATGTTGTTACCATGGTGACTTTGATCACTGCCATACTTTTCCTATTTTTTGTATTGCATACTGTATCTCTCTAAACCTTACAGACATGACCTTGGGAAATTATCTTTTTTACTGTAACTATTTGTCTCACAAAGTTCCTCTAGAAATGTTAATAGCCAAGTACTATTTTTATTCTTCTACACTGAGAAAGCTACCATGATCAATATTCAAACAATAGAATTTTCTAAGTGGTAAATCTTATAGTACATATTTTTCATCTTTCTGTAGTATAATCTCTCTAGAATAGCATTTCCCAACATAGGAGGTGCTAGTCTGGTTTAGGATGGCCAGGTTGGGGAAGTCTTCATGACCCTATATCCACATTGTCTCCGCACTGCAAATGTACTGCTGCAAATTGAGTGCAGTTTCCCTCCCTACTTCTGCAGCAGCCATGATGCTTAGTAAAGGAGCAGTTCACAAGTACAGGTCTGCAGAATCAGGAAGCAGCTCACTGGCCCAAACTTTACATCTCTTCTCTCATGACACTTAGCTGAGCTGTGAGAGCATGTCTTGACTCCACAGAGCAACCAATAGGTGCTCCCCTGTGATGGGGTATACAAACCCCACATAGGGTTGCCAACTTTCTGACCTAACAAAACCAAACACTCTTGCCCCGCCCCTTCTCCGAGGCCCCGTCCCGCTCACTCCATTCCCCCCCTCTCCGTCGCTCACTCTCCCCCACCCTCACTCACTCACTCATGTTCACCAGGCTGGGGAGGGCTGCGGGAAGGGTCCCTTTTCGACTGGATGTTCGGTTGAAAACTGGACACCTGGCAACCCTAACCCTACACTGGACAACAAGGGGGTTAAGGAGCTACTCTGGGCTCAGGCAGCTCTGCCATGCCACAACTACAAGGCATGCACAGGCTGGAGGAGGAACTTAAAATGGGGAGAGAACAGCTTTGTTACTTGTTGGCAAACCAAGGAAGAAAACAGACCTTCGGCCCTCAGCTCCAGGGGAAAGGACTGACTGAAGGCAGGAGCTTCCCAGACCGCTGCTGCCCAAAGGCCCCTTCCTGAGGGAAGGGAGGGCCAAATTCAGATGCACCTTGAGAAGAAATCCTTTCCCTCTATTTCCTATTAACTCAGTTTGTGTTAATTCCCTTGCATATTTTGGTCATGGAGGACCTCAGAGGCTTTAGGTAAGGACAAAAGAGAGGAATAAAGACGAAAAAAATGAAGAAAAAAAAAAGACAGAGAAACTCTGCTGGGAACATTGTACGCAAAGTTCTGGACAGTGTCCGTCCACCACAAGAATCTCCAACACAAAAGTGCTGGGCAGCACTGCTTCAGAAGCACAAAGTACTAAGCATCAAAACTTGTTCTCTCATAAGCAGGGCTGGCTCCAGGGTTTTTGCTGCCACAAGCGGCAGGAAAAAAAAGAAGCCGTGATCGCGATCGGCAGCAGCTCCACCGCGCCGCTTTCTTCTTTGGCAGCAATTCGGCGGCAGGTCCTTCCCTCCGAGAGGGACCGAGGGACCCGCTGCCGAATTGCCGCCGAAGAGCCCGACGTGCCGCCCCTTCCCCCTGGCCACCCCAAGCACCTGCTTGCTGAGCTGGTACCTGGAGCCAGCCCTGCTAATAAGTTCCCTTGTAGGGTTTGGGTTCTTATTGTGAGAGGTGACAGAGGTCCCCTAATTCTCTGCATGAATTTCACCAGAGCTCTGAGAGAGTAAAATACCCTGAAAGAGATAGGAAACAAGGGCAATATCAATATGTAATTATGTTCTGACGGTGGAACTAGCAGAGCTATCACTAGTGCTAGTGTTCATAATGTGAATCCAATCCAGGAGAACAAGATATTCAGAGAATATGGTAGAAGACTTCACAAGTATGTTTTGTGGCTGGTAAACTAATTTAATTTATTTTTGCTGAAATATTCAAATCATGGGTTAATAAAATGGAACTTTGCTGGAAATATAAGGAAATTTGGGCTTTCCTTGAATATTAGGGAATCTGGTTGAATTTCTGGGGCAAGATTTCTGAAAGTAATTGAACCTGGCAAGATTAAAGCAGTGGTGAATATTTTCCTTTGCTTGCTTATAAAAAATTGATTTTATTAACACTTGTGTGTTAGTATAGCTCAAAGTGTTAAATGTATAAGTGTGTATTCCAATGTTTAAACTTAATGAAAACTAGTGGAATGTTACTTGTATTGTTTTCACTTATCTGTTTCTGTTATAATGTGACAGCAAACATTTACATTGTATATACCCTGTAACTAAATGACCCCTCAAAGAAATCTTGTAGAATGCCAATGAAGGACCTAAGGCCTTTAACAGAAAAAAGCTAATTTCAAACAAATGTATAATTATGTATAATGGTTGGAAGTCAAAAGACTAAGTGCATTCCTCACATACCATCATCAAAGGAAAAGCTCAGGTGTGCAGAGACACTGTCAGCTTGCTTTATGTGTGAAGATACTATAAATATGGATTCAAAGAATACCACTGAACGGTTTGGATGGGTAGGGGAAGGGTACCAGATGCAAAGTGGAGATCCCCAGAGACAATCTGTTTACCCTGAAAGACTTTTGGGAAACTAACAGTTTATTACATCACTTGTTACCAGCATTGTGTTTGGTGTAAGATCTGGAGTACCAATTGATCTGGAGTAAGTGACAGGTCTCTTGGGATTGGGAGAAACCTGATGTGGTATGTTTTTATGTTTTAATAACGTTTTATCACAGAGTTGTTTGTCTAGGTGGCAAGATAGACTGGAGAGGCTAAGGGGACTGTCTGTGATTCCATGGTAAGACTGCTCTGAGAGAGGCACTCACAGTTGTGAGCCACTCCAGACAAGGTGACACCCTAGGACCAGAGAATTTTTCCTAGCAGTGTCCATTTGGTCCATGCATGCACCCCCACTCTCCTTATGCTCCTCACTGAGGGTATAAAGGGGGCTGTTGGACCGTCACTGTTTTAGTTCCTTCTTACTGCTTGTAGTCTAGGAGAGAGCTTCAGTGTTTGTGCTGACTTCTACAGTGGCAGGGAGAGCATACCAAGGATCCCGGCTTCAAGAACTGTATTGACTGCAGGAAACTGACACTCATGAAGCTGGTATATACACAACTGCGATGAAGCAAAAATCCAGCAAGCCACAGTTTAGGCAAAGACCAGCCTCCACTGGCATTCTGCATGAGCTGTCCTGCAAATGTCAGAGAATGAATAGAGACATAGGCACCAACTCCATAGGGGGCTCAAGCACCCACAGAAAAAAAAATAGGGAGTGCTCAGCACCCAGCAACCACAGGTGTTTGGCAGTGCCACCGATCAGCTGTTAGGTGGCTGGCTGGAGGCGCTAGGGGGAGGGTGGAGAGCAGCAGCAGGGAGCCTCAGGGGATAGGGCAGAGCAGGAGCAGGAAGAGGAGGAGCAGGGGCAGGGCCTTGCGGGAAGGAGTGGAGTGGGGGAGCACCCACCTGGAAAAATAAAAGTCAGGTCCCGTGCACAGGGGCAGTCATCTTCTGTCTCCCAGGCAACTCCGGCTCCTAAATCAGTGTTTTGATGAAACTCTCAAGAGCCGTGCATGAGCAGCCCTGTTGGATTTAGACTAGTCTCATAGTTCCTCCCCTCACCCCCTTTTGGAGAGTGAATATCCCCAGGGCCGGCTCCAGGCACCAGCTGACCAAGCAGGTGCTTGGGGCGGCCACTCGGGAGAGGGGCGGCACGTCCAGCTATTCGGCGGCAATTCGGCGGAGGGTCCCTCACTCCCGCTCGGAGCGAAGGACCTCCCGCCGAATTGCCGCTGCAGATCGCGATCGCGATCGCGGCTTTTTTTTTTTTTTTTTTTGGCTGCCTGGGGCAGCAAAAACCCTGGAGCCGGCGCTGAATATCCCACTACCTATTAGCCTGGACAGAGATCACCACAGACAGATGGGTATTGGAAATTGACCCATCTCATGAGCAGGTTCTTCTGCAGGAGGCAGAGTCACTCCTTCAACTAGGGATGCTAGAACTTGTGCTTCCAGCAACAAAGGGAAAGGTGTTATACTGGAAGTACTTCCTCATATCCCAAAAAGACAGGGGGGAGGAAGACCCATGTTGGACCTCAGGGAACTGAACAAGTTTATCCACCACGTGGAGTTCAGAATAGTGACCATGTCCTCAATTATTCCCCCCACTAGATCCAGGAAATTTGTTCAGACTTCTCCATCTCAAAGACATCTATTTTCACATGAACATCCATCTGGCACACAGGAGATTCCTGAAGTTTGTCTCTGATTAGCAACCCAGCCAGGACCCTGGTGCTCCATTTGGATTCTCAATGGCACCAAGAGTTTTCATCAAGTTACTGTTAGTGGTGTCAACTCACTTACACCAGCAGGGGGTGGCAGTGTATCCCTACTTTGATGATTGGTTCTGTCATGGGGCAGGCGCGGCCCATCCCCTTTTGGGATAGGGTAAGAGTTGTTATAGCCCCGCTGCTAAGTCTGCGCGATCACTCTGGGTCTCGGCCTAATGTCCAAAGTCAAAATGGTTGCCCTCTCCTTCCAGGCTGTGTGGCCCAACGGCCAAAGTCTAGATGGCTTCACTCAGGTGCGGGCTATGCCAGAGTCTATATATCTGCATAGCCTATCGGCCAAGGTCCATATGGCTGCCTTTCTGCCGGGGTGGCCTAACAGCCAGAGTCCATATAGCCACCCTCCATGCTGGAACGGGGTGGCCTAACAACCAGAGTCCATATAGCTGCCCTCTTCAGCAGGGCTGATTGGCCTAGTAGCCAGTCAGGGGTGGGTGGCAGCCAGGTAGAGGGACCCAGGCCCTCCCTGCGCCACTGGGGTCCAGCTTGGGGCCCTGGCAGTGGCAAGTGTGCTTGCCACTGAGTCAGTGGGGCATCTGACCAAAACACACTGATGCCACCCAGCACACTGACTAGTCCCCCGAGCTACTTCCTACCCTGTCCTGGAGCATTGGCCCAGATGTCTCTGGGCTCCTCGGCCTGTGCAGCTCTCAGCAACTCCAACACTCTTTGGGCATCCATAGATGCTTGGGCATCTACCTGGGTTTCGGCACCTCTGGCTTCTGCAGTTCCCAGGCTGGAGCCTGCAATGTGCATCCTCCCTCCTTGGCAGTCAGCCCTGGATGAGCTGGGCTGCTCCCTTTTATGTCTGGTCTCCAGCTGGAGCATGCCCAGCAGGGCTCAGGGAGTGTGGCCTCCTTGGCCAAAAGGGAGCAGTTAACCCCTACAGTACCAGTGTGGGGCAGGCACGCCCTGTCACAGGCTCCTACAGGGAATATTTTACCAGGTAACTCAGGAAGTGACCACCGTGCTTCTGGACTTGTTCAAGAGGCTAGGTCTCAGGATGATCCTGGAAAAGTCCACCCTGGAACCAATGTAAACTATAGAGTTTAACGGGGCAAGGCTAGATACAGTGTTGGCCAGGACATACTTATCAAGGAAGGGATTGTCTGGTATGAGCAGACTCATACAGCAAATTCAGATGAACCCCAGGACATCCATGTGGTCTTACCTGGTCCTGTTGAGTCATATGGCTGCAAAAACATACGTGACCCCATTTGCAGGGCTTCACTTCAGATGCCTGCAAGCATGGCTACAGACAGTGTATGCCCCGGGCAGACACAGTCTTGACTTTCTAGTTATGGTTCCTTGAAGGGTTCTGGACTTCTTTATCTGGTGGAAGGACAGAGGAAAGAGAGGGATGTATGGATGTGTGTGGGGGCTTCCTGGTTAGTTCCCCACTGCTAACAAAGACTATAACAATGAGTACATCCCTCACAAGGTGAGGGGCTCAAATTGCGGGGCAGGTAGTGCAAGGGACATGGTCTCCTCAGGAATCTATGCTCCACATCAACATATTGAAGTTTAGAGCAATCAGGCTGTCCTGCAAACAATTCCTCCTTCACATTCATAAAACTGGTTGGAAAACCGTTCCCAGCGAGTAGTTATCAGTGGTTCATAGTCATGCTGGAAGGGCATAACGAGTGGGGTCTGCAGGGATCAGTTCCGGGTCCAGTTCTGTTCAATATCTTCAGCAATGATTTAGATAATGGCATAGAGAGAACACTTATAAAGTTTGTGGACGATACCAAGCTAGGAGGGGTTGCAAGTGCATTGGAGGATAGGATTAAAATTCAAAATGATCTGGACAAACTGGAGAAATGGTCTGAAGTAAAGAGGATGAAATTCAATAAGGACAAATGCAAAGTAGTCCATTTAGGGAGGAACAATCAATCAGTTGCACACATACAAAACGGGAAATGACTGCCTCGGAAGGAGTACTGCAGAAAGGGATCTGGGGGTCAGAGTGGACCACAAGCTAAATATGAGTCAACAGTGTAACACTGTTGCAAAAAAAGCAAACATCATTCTGGGATTTATTAGCAGGAGTATTGTAATCAAGACACGAGAAGTAATTCTGCTCTACTCCGCACTGATTAGGCCTCAACTGGAGTATTGTGTCCAGTTCTGGGTGCCACATTTCAGGAAGGATGTGGACAAATTGGAGAGAGTCCAGAGGAGAGCGACAAAAATGATTAAAGGTCTAGAAAACATGACCTGTGAGGGAAGATTGAAAAAACTGGGTTTGTTTAGTCTGGAAAAGAGAAGACTGAGAGGGGACATGATAACAGTATGTAAAAGTTTGTTTCAAGGAGGAGGGAGAAAAATTATTGTTCTTAACCTCTGAGGATAGGACAAGAAGCAATGGGCTTAAATTGCAGCAAGGGAGGTTTAGATTGGACATTAGGAAAAACTTCCTAACTGTCAGGGTGGTTGAACACTGGAATAAATTGCGTAGGGAGGTTGTGGCATCTCCATCATTGGAGGTTTTTAAGAGCAGGTTAGACAAACACCTGTCAGGAATGGTCTAGATAATACTTAGTCCTGCCATGAGTGCAGGGGACTGGACTAGATGACCCCTTGAGGTCCCTTCCAGTCCTATGATTCCATGATTCATAGCCAGTCAGTCCAGGTGTTTTGGACAACAGGCCCTGAAGGAAGGAGGTGGCAGCACGCAGGAAAGTCTGTGCAAGCCCAGGACCCAGCATCAGGCCTTTTCGCTCTCTGGATCCCTGGGATCTAGATGGGTAGGGGTCGGTGAGTGTCTGGGTTGGGGGGGAAGGGGGGAGTGTCTGGGGCAGGGGGGCCGTGGCTGGCCTCTGGAGGGGAAGGCTGTCTTGTATGCCTCCCTGGGCAGGTCAGTTCTAAATTTCTTGTGGCATAGGACTCCGGGTACCTGCCTCCTTGAGAAGGACACTGAATCATCTAAAGCACACTTTACTGTCAGACTCAAGTAGTGAGAAGATTTTTATGTGGAGGCTTCTTTTAAGTTCCTTGTCTTTGTTTCTCTACCCTCTTAAATCTCTAAATGCTCTTAAAAATCAGCATTAACTTGCACACATTCTCCAAATTAATTCTCTTCCGAAGAGTTATTTAAATTGTAATTTGCTAACTATTTTACATGAGAAAATAGGTGCAGTATAAATTTTTCTTGCCTTGGGATTACATGAATGGAATTTTAAGAGGCATTAGTAAAACTTCTGAAAACACTCTAACATTAGCATGATGGACACTGTACTTGCATTTGGTTTTCAGTGAGAATAGGAATGTAATACAGTATTCTTTTACCTTGGTAAAGTAATTTTTAAAGGAAATCTGTATCAATTTCACTTTGTGCAGGAATTTGGAAATTCACAAGTTCAGGCTCTCCAATCAACAGGAATAACTGAAAGTTATTGTTTTTAAAGTTTTTATTTACAAGTGGCATTTCTTAATGTAGAGCTGGAAACACACATCTTGTTGAGCACGGTCACTAGCCTTGTGAAAGCTGAATGGAAAAGAATATAAAACAATATTCAATGAATATTAAATTGTCAGAAGAAAAACTTTTAGGCCAAATTTTTCAAAAATGGGTAAAGTTAGGCTCGTAAATCTATACCTAGGCATTTGAATCCTGGTCTGATTTTCAAAAATGCTGAGCATCTAGCAGCTCGCCCACCCACTTAGATTGTCCACATTATTCATATAGACACCCATTTACTGTACTTGTTTTGTGCACATAAATGTGGATTATGTGCACACAATTTAAGTAGCTACACCTCTACCCCGATATAACGCTGTCCTCGGGAGCCAAAAAATCTTACTGCGTTATAGGTGAAACCGCGTTATATTGAACTTGCTTTGATCCGCCGGAGCATGCAGCCCCGCCCCCCCGAAGCGCTGCTTTACCGCGTTATATCCGAATTCGTATTATATCGGGGTAGAGGTGTATCATTTTGAAAATTTGTCCCTCATATCACAAACCACATTATTTTACATCAGAATCGACACAAATGTTTAGAACTGCTACTTTCAAGTAAAGAATTAAAAAACAAAAAATAAATTTCAAACTTTTATTCATGGTAATAAGTGTTTCTTTCCTTGCCAGTCTGCACATTAGTGGGCTGAGAAAAATGCTCTTAGTTTTCCTTTAATGTGAAAAAATATTGGACTTAATTTAGTAATGCACTATATATTTGTGTGTGTTGTTTAGGCAGAGGTCCATCTTGTACACATTTAATTGTGAATACCCTCATAGTGGTACTGGGGGAAATCATTTTTACTTTTTTCTATTTTATTTCATTATAAGTATACATGGATTGCTAAAATTTTAACTTAATTTACTTTTCAATTTGATTGCATACCTTTTAGTTTAAAAAAAAATGGTTCTGAGTTCAAAACTGCATAGGGAGTGACTTTTCTTATTTTGAAATTGTACATCCCTGCTCCCAACATTCTTGCATCCTTAAACATATAACTTTGGCACATTCATCTAACCACTGAGTTATGTACAGATGTATTATATGAACTGATAACAATTGGGATTGACACACATTATCATATGCTAAATGTTACATGTCATGTATTGTCAGATGCTATCTGTCCAGGTGATGGGGAATAGTGTTACAAAATAACAGGAGTAAGTTACCATGGATGTCATGTTTCACACTTCACTGATAGTCCTTACTGGTTGCAGTCATACCTTTCATTAGTAACTCTTACAGGCTGTGAACCCAGGTCTCTAAAAGGGAAGGTTAAATTATTATCCCTTTGACACCTAGCCCTGCATTGTCTTCTTTACTGATAAGCCTAGACGGTTCTCAGTTTTTATACTTGTAGATTTGCTGTACTTAATAAACAACCTCTTCCATAATTTATTATAAATTTAAAAATGCAACTATAGTAGGTAGCGTAAGCTCATGATGCTACAGTATCTGAAAATAATATTTGAGATAAAACAGGTTAAAATGTAAAAAAAGCCTTTTGTCTGAATTACTATGTTTGGTGGTGCATCCACAAATCAAGATCAGCATGTAAGAGTCCTTCAAGGATAAACAATTCCTGTAGAATTCAGTTTTATTCCCAAAAGCTAAGACAACTGCGTTAGAACATCTTATATCTTTGGAAAATCTTAGATTTTTACTTGAATCCTATCCTTACATAAAGCATGATTCAACCAGAAATCCATTCTCATTGTTCAAAGTTTCACAGTACACTAGAAATATTATAGTAAAGAAGGGCAAAGATCCACAGGTGTCTTTCTTGTTCAGTCACAGAAAAATTGACAGCAATGTATGCCTGCCTGCTTTTAACAGGTGATGGTTCCAAAGAAAAGGGTGAAGAAAAATGTGGAATAGCAAATAAAATGCTAAATATAGGGCAAAACTTTGTCCTGTGTTGCAAAGGTGTGCTAGTAGAGGAAGAGTGTTCAGAACCCTTAATTTTCCCAGGGCTTAAATTCTCATTGAGTATTTCCCAGAGCCACAGAGCACGGGGCTTCAGCCCCACAGGAGGCACCAGGGCTCGGGGCTTCAGCCTTGCGGGGCATGCCGGGGCTCCTGAGGGTTTGGACATATTTACCGGAGCTCCACTCTGGACATCTCTGGCTGAATTTAGGCCCTGCCCAGGCCCTTCCCATCAGCGTATCAGCAGAGAGGGATTTTGCTCTAAATTTAAAGGTTAGGATTCTGGCTCACTACCCTGGGGGAAGTGATCTGCTAGCTTGGGGGCTTGATCAGCCTTTCAGTGTGTAAGATGTAATCTGCAGCTAGGATGAATATTGTTCCTCTAAAGGAGCAGTAAGGTGTGCCCAGCCATGTGTTTCCCCCACTATTACCAGTTGCCCTGAAGCATCCTGTCCTGCACTGACCAATTGGCTCCAAGTATATACAGTACACAGAATGGCTACTTGGGTTAACTAAAAACATATTTTTTAGATAAGCAAAATAACAATTCTGTGTATTGTGATATGAAAGAGTCCAGATTGAACTCCTACCCTAATTTAATGATTTTTAAGCCAACATGAGTAACCTGCATATATGGCAATCACTCCACCCAAAACTTACCTCAAATCTCTCTTATCATAATAATGCCTTCTCTTCTCTTAAGCTTTTTAGGCTTTCTCGATCCTCCATCATGTAAGTCTTTATAGCCTTCTCTTCTACTTAATATGGCTTTCCAGACCACGCTCAATTTTCATAGTTTTGCTGTGCTTGCTTCTCCTTCTCATCTGTTGATACAATAATTTAGGGTACATCTACAGTACGAAATTAATTCAAACTTATTTTATTCGAATTTTCGGAAGCGATTTTATACATTCGGTGTTGTGTGTCCCCACTAAAGCACATGAATTTGGCAGAGTGCATCCACAGTACCGAGGCTAGCATCGAATGTCGGAGCGGTGCACTGTGGGAAGCTATCCCACAGTTCCCGCAGTCTCTGCTGCCCACTGGAATTGTGGGTTAAGCTCCCAGTGCATGATGGGGCAAAAACATTCTCGCGGGTGTTTCTGGGTGTGTGCCATCACTCGCTCCTCCCTCCGTGAAAGCTACGGCAGACGCCATACTACTAGCAGACGGTGCAGCACAGTGCACCGCCTGTCTCCTGGTACTATGAATCCACCTTGCATGTCCTCTCGTCTTTCTATCTACTCTTTCATCTAACCATTTCCCGCCGTTTTTCGGCTACTGTGAACTGAGCCGCACAGCTTCGCCGCTTTTTCCATGTTGTCGGTCCTGGGCTCCTGTGGAAGCTACAGAAGGCAACAATTCCCCACCGTTTTTCGGCCATTGTGAACAGAGCCGCACAGCTTCCGCCACTTTTTCCATGTTGTCGGTCATGGGCTCCCGTGGAAGCTACAGAAGGCAACAATTCCCCACTGTTTTTTGGCAATCGTGAACAGAGCTACATAGCTTCCGCCGCTTTTTCCATGTTGTCGGTCATGGGCTCCCGTGGAAGCTACAGAAGGCAACAATTCCCCGCCGTTTTTTGGCCATCGTGAACAGAGCCGCACAGCTTCCGCCGCTTTTTCCATGTTGTCGGTCATGGGCTCCCGTGGAAGCTACAGACGGCAACAATTCCCCGCTGTTTTTCGGCCATCGTGAACAGAGCTGCACAGCTTCCGCTGCAAACTCTGCTCATGTTTCCACTGCAAACTCTGCTCTCCCGCTCTTGCAGCTCTAACAAGCTTCCCGACTCCGTGAAAGCTACATAAGACAACCATTTACCGCCTTTTATCGGCCATCTTGAACCGAACAGCTTGTTTCATGCCCTTTTTCCAGGATTACCCGTGCAGGCGCCATAGCGTGGCAAGCATGGAGCCCGCTCAGATCTCTGCTGCAGTTTTGACCATTGTAAATACCTCGCGCATTATCCAGCAGTATGTGCAGTACCTGCAAAACCGGGCAAGGAAGCGACGACAATGTAATTACTATACTGATGAGAACATGGACACAGATATTCCTAGAAGCACGGCATGTGGCGATTGGGAGATCATGGTGGCATTGGGCCTGGTTCATGCCGTGGAACGCCGATTCTGGGCCTTGGAAACAAGCACAGACTGGTGGGACTGCATAGTGTTGCAGGTCTGGGATGATTCCCAGTGACTGTGAAACTTTCGTATGCGTAGGGCCACTTTCATGGAACTTCGTGACTTGCTGTCCCCTGCCCTGAAGCGCAAAGACACCAAAAGGAGAGCAGCCCTCACAGTTGAGAAGCGAGTGGCCATAGCACTGTGGAAGCTTGCAACGCCCGACAGCTACCGGTCAGTCGGGAATCAGTTTGGAGTGGGCAAATCTACTGTGGGGGCTGCAGTGCTGCAAGTAGCCAACGCAATCATTGACCAGCTGCTATCAAGGGTAGTGACTCTGGGAAATGTGCAGACCATTGTGGATGGCTTTAATGCGCCGGGGTTCCCTAACTGCGGTGGGGCGATAGACGGAACGCATACCCCTATCTTGGCCCCGGCTCACCGGGGCGGCCAGTACATAAACCGCAAGGGATACTTTTCCATGGTGCTGCAAGCACTGGTGGATCACAAGGGACGTTTCACCAACATCAACGTGGGATGGCCGGGAAAGGTGCATGACACTCGCATCTTCAGGAACTCTGGTCTGTTTGAACAGCTGCAGGAAGGGACTTACTTCCCAGACCAGAAAATTACTGTTGGGGATGTTGAAATGCCTATAGTTATCCTCGGGGACCCAGCCTACCCCTTAATGCCATGGCTCATGAAGCCGTACACAGGCACCCTGGACAGCAGTAAGGAGCAGTTCAACTATAGGCTGAGCAAGTGCAGAATGGTGGTAGAATGTGCTTTTGGACATTTGAAAGTGCGCTGGCGCAGTTTACTGACTTGGTTAGATCTCAGCACAACCAATATCCCAATTGTAATTGCTGCTTGTCGTGTGCTCCACAATCTCTGTGAGAGTAAGGGAGAGACGTTTATGGCGGGGTGGGAGGTTGAGGCAACTCGCCTGGCGGCCAGTTTCGCACAGCCAGACAACAGGGCGATTAGAAGAGCGCAGCAGGGCGCGCTGTGCATCAGAGAAGCTTTGAAAGGCAGTTTCATGACTGGCCAGGGTACGGTGTGACAGTTCTGTTTGTTTCTCTTGAAGTTACCCGCCCCCTATATATATGAAAGGAAATAAAGTCTAAATTGTTTAAAAACTGTTCTTTATTATTTGTTGCACAACACATTGAGAGAAATCAGAAGGCAGACTGGCGGGCGGGGGAGTTGGGTTAGGGGGTTGGAGGAGGAGGAGGGAAGGACAAGTCGAGAAACCAAATCAAAAGTTCGCATATGCCAGCTTTCTGCTGCTTGGGTGATCCTCTGGGGTTGAGTGTGTGGGTCTCCGTAGCCTCCCCCCTCGTGTTCTTGGGCATCTGGATGAGGAAGCAATGGAACTTGGGGAGGAGGGAGGGCAGTTATACAGGGGATGCAGTGGCAGTCTGTGGTCTTGCTGCCTTTCCCACATTAAATCCACCATACAGTGCAGCATGTCAGTTTGCTCCCCCATGAGCTTGACCATAGCATCCTGCCTGCTCTCACTGCGCGTGTCCTTCCTCTCTTCGTGTTCCTGTAATGCTTTACGGGACTCCGCAATTGTTTGCCTCCACGCATTCAGCTGGGCCCTATCAGTGCGGGAGGACTGCATGAGCTCGGCGAACATGTCTTCCCAAGTTTGTTTTTTCTGTCTTCTAATCTGGACCAGCCTCTGGGACAGAGTATATAGGGGCTGCTTTGAAACATTTGCACCTGTGGGAGGGGAAAAAGGGACGGTAGTATTTTAAAATATACATTTCAGAGAACAAAGGGGACACTTTGGTATGAGTAAGCTATCACACACAGCCGGGCAAGAGAATTCAGCTTGCAGGCAGCCTAGGGGCATGCAGGGTTCTGCTTCTTCTACATTCATTTCAATGTTTTCAAACTGCTGGGCCCCCTTTCCCATAGCAAGCAATGCCTGGTGGGTTTGCCATATAAAAGGAGGGCCTTCGGGCTCTCTGGGATGATCACTTCACACAACTCCCTCCCCCCCGCACCCACCGCATGGCTCCGATGAGGCTCTGAGCAGGGATGAGCCCTTTAAACTATACGCGAACAGCCCAGGGCGGCTGGGTTTCCCCCCTCCGCCCCCCACCGCGTGGCTCCGATCAGGCTCTCACTCACCAGAAGTATCTTCTCCAGGGTCATGGTCCAGGAGCCCGCCTTGGGAGTGGGGGGAGGCTATTGGCTCCAGTGTTAAGCATAGTTCCTGGCTAGGGGGGAAAACAGATTCCTCACTTGCCGCCTGTGCACTGTCCTCCTCCTCCTCCTCTTCGTCCTCCAATGACTCTTCCTCCTCGCAACTCCCCCCTTGCAGGTGTCCACGGACAGTGGTGGGGTAGTGGTGGCATCACCCCCCATAATTGCATGGAGCTCACGGTAGAAGCGGAATGTATGGGGCTGTGACCCAGAGTGCCCGTTTGCCTCCCTGGCTTTTTGGTATGCTTGCCTGAGCTCCTTGATTTTTGTACGACACTGCTCTGTGTCCCTGGAGTAGCCTCTTTCCATCATGGCCCTGGAGACTTTAGCGTACGTATTTGCGTTCCTTTTTTTGGAATGTTGTTCTGCCATAACAGACTCGTCTCCCCAACATGCGATGAGATCCAGTACCTCCTGTTCGGACCATGCTGGAGCTCGTCTGCAAATCCGGGACTGCGTGATCTCTTGTGATGGTGGACTCTGTATGGTCGCCTCTGATGGTGGACTGTGCTGACGGTCACCTGTGCTGATGGGGACCAAACAGGAAATGAAATTCAAAAGTTCCCGGGGCTTTTCCTGCCCATCTGGCTAGTGCATCGGAGTTGAGAGTGTTGTCAGAACGGTCACAAGGGAGCATTCTGGGATAGCTCCCGGAGGCCAATAACGTTGAATTGCATCCACGATACCTTTAACCCGGGATTGCGATCTCGATTTAAGCGCTACCCCACTTGCCAAGGCGGAGTACAGAAATCGGATTAAAGAGCCCTTTAAATCGAAAAAAACTGTTTGGTCATGTGGACGGAATCTTTTTTTTTTTCAAATTAACTCGGCTAATTCCGAAATACCAGACTAGTGTAGACCAGGCCTTAGTTACTCTACTTAATCCCACTAGACTCTCTAACACCCCAATTCCATACTTGAAATTTTAGTGTACATTTCATGACTTAAATGTGAGTGTATGCTGTACATAATTATCATTTCCATTAATTGGGTTTTTATGTCATATAATTCAAAATGCTTAATTTTACATTATATACATTACAATTAAGTATATGTGTATTGTCAAAATATAGTTCAAATATTGTTTAATATAAAACAAACAAAATATGTTAACATTATTGTGATGGGTTGGATCACAGAAACCCCCTTGGGAGCTGCCAACTGATGTGCAAAGGCTACCTCTGTTCCTGTTCTCCCTGCCAGCTCAGTGGCTTCAGCTCCCTGTCTTGGTGAAGCCAGACACACCCGTCTGCTACAGCACAGACTCAGGGTCTGAATAACCTGTCCCAAAGCTTCAGGTTTACCTGAAAACAGCTCACAGAAGTGTGCTTGTCTTTAGCACTCAGAAGCCCAACTCCCAATGGGGTCTAAACCCAAATAAATCCGTTTTCCCCTGTATAAAGCTTATACAGGGTAAACTCATAAATTGTTCGCCCTCTATAACACTGATAGAGAGATATGCACAGCTGTTTGCTCCCCCAGGTATTAATACATACTCTGAGTTAATTAATAAGTAGAAAGTGATTTTATTAAATACAGAAAGTAGGATTTAAGTGATTCCAAGTAGTAACAGACAGAACAAAGTAAGTTACCCAGCAAAATAAAATAAAATGCGCAAATCTATGTCTAATCAAACTGAATACAGATAATCTCACCCTCAGAGATGCTTCAGTAAGTTTTTTCTCAGACTGGACACCTTCCAGGCCTGGGCACAATTCTTTCCCCTGGTACAGCTCTTGTTCCAGCTCAGGTGATAGCTAGGGGATTCTTCATGATGGCTCCTCTCCCTCTCTGTTCTCTTCCACCCCTTTATATATCTTTTGCATAAGGCGGGAATCCTTTGTCCCTCTGGGTTCCCCCACCCCTCACTGGAAAAGCACCAGGTTAAAGATGGATTCCAGTTCAGGTGACATGATCACATGTCACTGCAAGACTTCATTACTCACTTGCCAGCACACACATATACAGGAAGACTCACAGGTAAATACAGCCATCTGCAGACAATGGCTCTGGTTAATGGGAGTCATCAAGATTCCAAACCACCATTAATGGCCCACACTTTGCATAATTACAATAGGCCCTCAGAGTTATATTTTATATTTCTAGTTTTAGATACAAGAGTGGTACATTTATACAAATAGGATGATCACTCAGTAGATTATAAGCTTTGTAATGATACCTTACAAGAGACCTTTTGCATGAAGCATATTCCAGTTACATTATATTCACTTATGTTTTTATAAAACTATTCCAGTTACATTATATTCACTTATTATCATGTTTTTATAAAACCATATAGACTGCACGTCACAATTATATAATCAAATTAATCTTTGATGTTCTCCTAAATTATACTTTTAAAATACATTTTCAATTCCTGTAAATTTTTACTTCCTGTTATTTTATTTACAGAATATCCAAGGTATCTCCAAGCATCCAGTTCAAATTATTAAGAAGCAATATGTAAAAGGTAAAGGCAAAAGTTTTTGTTTATGTAGTTTTATAAAATGACATGCATTTATCTAAGTGTCTGAGTAAAAATATGTGATCAGGTACTATTAAAGCATACCAACATCTCAAAAATGGAGAAAGACTGCATTCTAACTGTGTAGTTATATTATAACATTATCTTTTAAACTAATCTTTCTGCTGCTTCTTGCCAGTACAGAATGTGGGTTTGCTGCCTCTTCCTTGATTTATGCAAGCAAGTTTATCAATTTAAATATTCTCTGCTCTCCCGGCCAGTCCTCCTACCTTCAGTTTGTGTTCTTTTTCCACAGTTTGAAGCTTGCATTGTTGTAATGCAACCAAGTTATCCTGCCTTATCTTACTAAGAAGTTTTTCTGTGCTTTCATCTGAGAAAGCTTCTCCTAGGGAGGTGCCAATGCTAGATTGACTAGGCCACGTAAATCAAACTAACAGCTAAGGGCCAAAATATCCTTTGATTGCTAGTCAAATGGATGCTATAAACTGGATTCAAGGAAGATAGTACAGAGAGGGCTGTAAGTCCTAGGGAATCATGACCCAAGTGATAGAGAAAGGACTGGACCCACAACAGTGAACTGTAGTGTAAGAGAGACTTGCTTGCATAACCTTTTCTTCCTGCAGGTAGCTGCACAGGACCACTGTGTAGAGCTGCTGCTTTGTTGCTCTTGGTTTTTGGAAGAGTAGTGGTTGGCTTTGCACAGGAGGCTTTGGAATAGGACACAGTTAAATATAATGAAGCAAAAGGGTTTATATAAGTGCAAGTGAAAGGAGGAGCGGAGTTTGGAATAACAATAAAAACCTTAAAATGATAAGTGTCTATCTGAGATGAGAAAAAACTCTGAATTGCTAAAGCTGGCAGTTTGTAATTTATCATGTTATTTTTAGCTATTTCATCTGCGTACAAACAGTGGATACATATACATGCTATCCAATGTGTACTACAACACATAGGCAGACCTATACTTAGTCTGGCAAAGTTCATTAATGATGCTCATGGATCATATGTAAGGCTACGATTTAATCATGGGTATTTTTAGTAAAAGTCATGGGCAAGAAACAAAAAATCACGGCCCGTGACCTATCCATGACTTATACCATAAATACTCCTGAATGAATCTTACGGGGAGGGGCACGGCTGGGGGGGGAAGACTTGGGGGGCCAGCGGGTGCTCCGGACACCACTGCAGAGGGAGTCCCGGGGGGTCAGTGGCTTCTCCGACTGACATTGCTTGGGCGGCCCTGCAGTCAGCCACACTGGCCGCTGCAGAAGTCACGGAGGTCGCAGGAAGTCACGGAATCCATAACTTCCACGACTTCCATGACAAACACGGAGCCCTACTCATATGTACTTTGCAAAACTACAGTTTTTCAGATTTTCCTTTCCTTTGAAAACTTCTCCAGACCTTCTCATTTCCTCCTTTGCAACTTTTACAATCAGTTGGTCATAATCAGTAGTAGAAGAAATATACTATGCTTCAAGCATTGTTGCCTTTCCTACACCAAGTAGAATAGGATTCCAGTAATGCATTAACTTTTACTTGTCGTCCTGTCCTTTCTTCTGTAAAGACTCAGTACACATGGAAATAATTTCCTAGGAAATTGTGATTGCAGTAGGAAATTAATTCATTATTTATTTGATGAGTACAGGATAATTGCTGTTAGATGGCTTAACTTTTCAATTCCTTGCATTTGTGGTGGTCTGTCAGGTAGGTCCGATGCTTAGCAACCTTGCCTATTTTACAACAAAGTTTTATTGTTTTGTTTTGTTTCTGTGATATAATATATGTTTCTCCCATCTCCTTTCTAGGAAAAGAAAATGAAATAGTAACTATTTCCCCAAGAACATTGTTTGTTTCAGATAAAGGATATACGTTCTTAGCAGCAGGTAACAATAATAATGGAAATTATCTTATGATTGTTTATTGTTAACGAAAGTCCTGTGATATCTGCTGCCAGTCCTCTATTGGATGCCACTGCATCTTCATTGACCTTGTGAAGAAAAAGCATTGATGTTAAGTGTAGTTATCTTCAAGAGTGGCCTATTCCTCACAAGCAGAGTCTGAATGTCTGTATTATAGGCAGTGCTGGTAGCAATATCTATCTGTAAAGCTACCTAATACTTTTCAGCAGAAGCACCTATAACTTTGCCAAACTTTAATCATTCATGCAGAAAGTTTTCATGCCTTGGGCAAGGTTAATTCTCACTAGAGCTGTCAATCACAGTTAATGCATGCAATTATTGCAAAGCAAATTAACTAGATTAAAAAAATAGCCACAGTTAATTACAGTTTTAATCACACTGTTAATAGTAGAATACCAATTTAAATGTATTTATTAATATTTTGGATGTTTTTCTATTCACCTCATAGAAGTCCACTCAGTCCTACTTCTTGTTCAGTCAATTGCTAAGACAAACAAGTTCGTTTACATTTATGAGAGATAATGCTGCTTGCTTTTATTTACAATGTCACTTGAAAGTGAGAACAGGTGTTCACATGGCACTGTTGTAGCTGGCAATGCAAAGTATTTACATGCCAGATATGCTAAACATTTGTATGTCCCTTCCTGCTTCAACTTGTAGGCTCTAAAGTTTTATATTGTTTTGTTTTTGAGTTTTTTTCACAAAATTATAACCTTTTGTGAAAAAACATGAATTCTATAAAATTCTGTTGCCCTGTAACTGAAAAATATAACAATGGAAATAAATATGGAAAGGATGTTAAAAAGTATAATAATAGAAAAGTTGCAAGGGTACTAATGGAGAGTTTTATTTGCTAGATTTTTCCCATATTGAACTAAGAATCCTTGCACACCTATCCTGTGACCCAGAACTTCTGAAACTATTCCAAGAACCTGAAACCACTGATGTGTTTACTACACTGGCTTCTCTATGGTAAGAGTACATTTACACCATCTGATGTAAACCAGGTCAGTGGTTTTCAACCTGGGGTCTGCAGACTATGTCTAAGATTTTCAGAGATCCACACCTCCATTTGAAATTTTTTAGGGGTCCATAAATGAAAAATGGTTGAAAACCACAGAACTAGGCCAACAAAATGACAAAAGTACCTTCAACTCTCTTGTATTACTGTTTATTCATAGTGATATAATGTATTTAGGCACAATACTTTATTTTCTTGAAAATTTGATACTTTTTCAAAAGATTGGGAGCTGACAAGCATACCAAAAGGATTTCAGAATTATGAGAGGGAGTATAAGAGTTCCTCACCCATGTCCTTCAAAGCAATGCAGGGGTTCTATTCATCCACTTCTCCTCCACAGCTTTCATTACCACTGGCTAATATATGGATAATCTGTCTCAAGACTCTCATAATACTGACCTAGATGAGCCTGATGACTAGAACTGGTCAAATAACTCATTGCAAGTAACGTGTTATAAATGTTGACAATTTTTCATTGCATAATTATTCACAAATACATTTTAAAAGGATCGGCTCAGCTGTGACCTAAATTAACTTCATGAAGGATTACAAAACATCCTTTCTCTCTGTCATGTCTCCCGATGATAATATTCACTCCAATTACACGACAAGTATTTTCAAAACCTTAGACATCTGCTAAAGGTGTTGGAAAACAAAGTCTACCTGTACAGGAACAGAGAGGACAGCGCTCATGGGATTATTGTGGCTCCAGTGAGGGCTCATCTGCTTGTTGATACTTCAGTCTCCTGACAGACCCTCTGATACTCAGGAGGAAGAGCAGTGTTTCAATCCTTATTTAATTAAGTCCTTCTCAGACCTATTCCTGGGATTATTACTCTTTGTTGATCTCCAGAGAAAGGAGATCGGTAGATACACCATTTTTTCTTCATTGGAGTTTATTTCTACTAACTGCATTATTTCAAGTGTATTACTTATTAGTAAGGCTGTGTTTTAGTCACGGGTATTTTTAGTAAAAGTCATGGACAGGTCACGGGCAGTAAACAAAAATTCACGGCCCGTGACGTGTCCATGACTTGTACCATATACCCCTGACTAAATCTTTGGGGGGGTAGCCCAGGGGTGCCATGGATGCTCGGGGGCGGAGGGGAGGGAGGCGGGCAGCGGCACGTGGCTTGGGACCCCCACTGGTGCTGGGGAGGGGTGGCGGGGATGGCAGGTTCCCTACCTGGCTCCGCGCCTCCCCGGAAGCAGTGACATCCCCCTCCCTCAGCTCCTAGGCAGAGGCGAGGCCATGCAGATCTGCACGCTGCTTCCACCCCGAGTGCCGGCTCGGCAGCTCCATTGGCCAGGAACCCCGGTCAATGGGAGCTCAGGGGTGGTACCTGCAGGTGGAGGCAGTGCACAGAGCCCCCTGGCCATGGCTCCGCCTAGGAAGCCCCCCCAAGGTAAATGCCACCCAGAGTCCTCCCCGCCGCCCATGCACCAACCAGCCCTGAGCCTCCTCCCACATCCAAACTCCTGATGCTGCTGGTGGGAGGGGGGTGGTGGCCTGAGACTGTATCAGCAGCGGCCAGTGCACCTGGCTCAGGGGCTGCCTGAGCTGCTCAGGCGGCCCCCGGGCCAGGCACACCAGCCACTGCAGAAGTCATGGAGGTCACGGAAAGTCACAGAATCCATGACCTCCATGACAAACTTGCAGCCTTACTTAGTTTGTATATCGTAGAACCTAGACACACCAACTGAGATTGGGACCCACTGTGCTAGGCACGTTACAAGCATGCAATAAGAGACAGTCCATGCCCCAAAAAGTTTACAGTCTCAATAGACAAGGCAGACAAATGATTGGAGAGAGAGGGTGTAGCGTACAAGCAGAGTGAACAAAGTGATGGTCTGCAAGCCTTATGTAAGTTACACTTTTTTGTTGTTGTTTTTTCTTTTTTTAATTGTTTGTATGGAATTTTGTTGAGAGCAGATTAGCTAAAAAAAAGAGACAAGGAAGGGCATGAAAGGGAGAAGTTAAGGGAAAAGGGAAGCAGGGGCCCATGGAGGACAGGTGGAGCCAGGCTGAAGTACAGAGACTATGATAGAGAGGGCAGGACAGAGTGGGAGCAAACTGCCAATCAGCAAAGGGGGGAGAGAGACCATCCACAGTAAAGGGTGTGAAAACCAGTCAGGCACTGATGACGTCATCAGAGTCCACCAGTCCCAGCTTCTGCTAATTTTCTCTGCTACTGAGTTTCTACAAAAAGAACAGGAGTACTTGTGGCACCTTAGAGACTAACAAATTTATTTGAGCATAAGCTTTTGTGGGCTACAGCCCACGAAAGCTTATGCTCAAATAAATTTGTTAGTCTCTAAGGTGCCACAAGTACTCCTGTTCTTTTTGCTGATACAGACTAACACGGCTGCTACTCTGAAACCTGAGTTTCTACTGTTTCCAAATTTCTGCAGAAACACACTTCCAACCCTCATTCTCCTTTCTCTGGAGTATTTACCAATGAACTCTGAAGTAGTGGAAAGAAACTGAGGGCAGATGAAGTTGCGGTTTCCCACCTTACGATTCTTGAATCAATGCAGGTGGGGTGGATAGCCCAATGGTACAAGACTCAAGGACACACACATCCCCAGGACTGTAGCTCTAGAAAGACAATAGACTGATAAGAGCACACTTATTAGAAAATAATTGTTAGATTCGATTTTGAGCATCTGCTGATATAATTAAGTCTGACATATTATCATGTCATTAGAACCTCTTGATGGAATTAAATCCTTATTTCATTTTGGAGGTATATTGTAAATATGTGCATGAATGTGAATCAAATTTTGTCTCAATTCTAGGCAGGGCTCCAGACATGTTATTCTAGTCAGTAATCTCACAGCTCTTGGCAGCTGCCAACCTTGTATAGCTGCTACCCAGGAACTCCAACTTCAATGAAATGTTACAGTCAAATGTTTTATCAGCTATGAGTGTGATGATGAGTCTACAAAACTATTACATAATGATTCTTCAAACAGTGGCTGCCTTCTCTTTTCAACTTCAAGAAAACTTTGTTTGGAAGCAACTTTATAATATACATATTATTATAATCATTATTAATTACAGAAACACCCAGTGACTTTAACCAGGATCTGGGATCTAGTGTACTAGGTTCTGTATGAGCACACAGACTTTCTGTAGTTTTCTCTCCTTGTTCCTGGTTAAGAAGTCTTCTATTAAAAACAAGAACTTTTAGAATATTTTGTCATTCCTAATTCTTATTCAGTTCTCGTAGTCAGAATCCTTAATTTGTGACATATGTTTAGCTGCTGTGGAAACTATTATGATATTGCAAAGAGATTTATGGTTTCAGATGTGTTATAAGCTGTATGGATCCAAACTAACTTTTAGGGACATATTTTAAAATTCATGCCCTACATTCTGCCTGCAAAACACTGAGTATGTGAATGTGTGCAAATATTTCCATACACAGGGGTGTATTTTGTGTATGTGGTGGTTCTATGTAAATACATGGCAAATAAAACATAACAATCTAAAAAACAATGAACAAAATAGCAAAGACAAAAACACTTTAGCAAAAACACTGAGTACACTGTGTTTAAACATAGCCAATACAAACACTGGTAAAACGAAAACATCTAGTAGATAAAACATTTCTCCAATTATTAAAACCTAACAAAGGTTAGAAGACACAATGTTTGCTTATTGCATATTAAGTGCAGTAGTTGCAGAAATAAGCAAATAAATAGTTTTTATATAAAAATAAAATTAATTAAAATGAAAAGAGCTTGTAGAAGGAAGTTGAGTGCAGGTTATATGAAATGAGCTAGTTGTGATTTGTAGTTACACAATCAAAGACAGTAGCCGCTGTTTTGCCCTTTGATGGCTCTAAAGCAATGATTAACTGTTAACACTACCCACATGAGAAAGCATCATGATCTACTAGAAAGAGATACTTGCACCAGAGCCAGGAACTCTCCTCTATTTCCATTCTTGCTCTGCCACTGACTCTGTTTGGTCCTGGAAATCACTTGATATAAATATTTTCTCTGATTTCCCCTCGGTAAAATAGGGATGATAATACTTAGCTCACAGCAGTGTTATGAGAGTGCTGAATTTTATAATTATGTATGTCAATGTATCAAAATCTTTAATTAAAAAAAAAAAAAAAAAAAAAAGTTATTTTAATTTTCCCTTTAAAATGATTGTGATTCAAACAGAATAATTTCAATGCTAATAAATTAAGACTTAATTATAGATTCTATGAGCTTGACTTGTCCATGAGAGGCAAGGGAGGAGGCGCACTCATCCTCCCTGCCTCCCCCACAGGCCCACTGCAGCTCCCCAGCATTGTGCCTGAAAAGCTCTTGTCAATTTTGCTTTTGACCTCTGAAAGTGAAATTGACGAGTTCCTTCCAGGCAGGCAGGGAGGAGCCCGATTTTCAAAGGTTTATAACTTTCAAGGCCAGAAGGGACCATTGTGATCATATCTGACCTCCTGTATAACACAGACCATAAAATTTCCCCAGTATAACTTCTGTTTGAACTAGAGCATATCTTTTTATTTTAAAAAATTCCAATCTTGATTTTAAAATTGCCAGCAATATTCTGGATGGAAAATGAATTTTTTTTTTGGCAAAATTGAAATTTACCTGCATCAAATTTTGATTTTACGAAAAGGGCAGCCCTTTAATCTGTAACACAGACAACCAAAAATACATTGCCCTAGTGCAGGGGTTCTCAACCTGGGGGTTGGTATGTTATTACATGGCGGGTTGCGAGCTGCCAGCCTCCACCCCAAACCCCACTTCGCCTCCAGCATTTATAATAGTGTCAAATATATAAAAAAGTGTTTTTAATTTATAAGGGGGGGTCACACTCAGAGGCTTGCTATGTAAAGGGGTCACCAGTACAGTAGTTTGAGAACCACTGCCCTAGTGCACCACTTATCATCAAATACAGTGAAGTTCAAGAGTTTGGTCCTAATCTTCAAAATCCTTTATATAATTGGTCCAAGCAACCTGCAAGATTACCTCGTTCTTCATAATCATGATCCCCCATGACAGTTTCACTCCTCTGGAAGACTAGAACTGTCACCACAAGACTGAGACTCATAAGAGGGAAGCTTTTTTGGCAGCTGTCCAAGCACTGTGGCGTTTACTGTCACAAGAGATCCAAATGACAACCAACTCAGAGTAAAATATAAATCTGACTTCTCTGACCGAGCCATCCCACAATAAATGAATAATAAGCAATTTTGTTTAAAAATTCCACTGAGGAGAAGGAAAGAGAGAGTATGACTTAAATCTGCGAGACACTCAAATACTAAGGTAAAGTGCTGTATAATTCCTAGCTAGACAGAGGGATCAATAATTTATGAATTCTCTGTCAAAGGTAGACTGGGATTAAAGAATAAATGAAGTTAAAAGTCAATGAGTCCTTTTGGTGTCCTGTGCAAAGTTTTCTTTTTATTGGCTGCATTGTGGCTATAGATCTCTGATATAAAATGGAGCTTTGTTATGCTTCTCAGCTGGTGGGCAGTTCACTACCACAGGATGTGCTAGTCCTGGTCTTGCCATAACTATTCATGAAAGCACTTAAGCACACACTTAACTTTAAGCGTGTGCTTAAGTGCGTCTCAGAACTGGGCCATTAGTACATGGCTGATATGTTCCTCTGAGTCAAACCAGTGGAATTCACCTTTCTGCTTTGGTTATTTCCTTTTAACTTGTCCAGAACTAGCGAACAAAGTTCTTTCTGCTGCTGCTTTCTCTGGTGTCTGACTAGGTCTCCCACAGTTCTTTCAAGTATTGCCCATATAGATTTGTGGGAAATGAACTAATAATAACAATCTTCAAAGGCAGTGTGTTTGAGCATAACAGGTTAAATAATGATTGAAGCCCTGCTCTGCTAAATTGGACAGCAGGCTAGAGGCCAAGTCAGTAATGTTGCATAAATGTGTGAATCGAGGTTCAGGTATCAGCCTTAGGTATTTTGTTATGCAACAGAAATGCTGCTTTTGGACCTCATGCTCTAAGACATTCATGTGCAGAAACCAGCAAGGTCATAATAGGTTTGAATCCACTTAGACAATCTCTACTCAGACTTGTTTACGTATACCACAAACACCCTGAGAGTTTTATGAAAAACCTTTTCCTGTCTAAATAGTAACTAAGAGACCATTTAACATATATCCTGTATAATCTAGCCTCACCTGTAAATCATAAGGTTTAGAGAAAAACTCTACTAAATAGTAGTTTTACAGATGGATTAAGGTGAAACTCCAACACTACCTTAAGTCAGAAATTTAGGATGAGGATGCAGAGCCACCTTATACTTATGGAACACTGTGTAGAAAGGCTTAGATATCAGAACTTGGATTACAGTTACTATCCTTGCTGATTGAGCCACTAGGAATGCTATCTTAATGTGTGAAACCAGGGAAATTCCTTTAATCACAATACCATGCTTCCTTCCTGGATAAAATGGTGACATATGCCTAGGAATCTCAGTAAATATTACTTTTACAGGGCCTTCTCCAACTTATACAAGCTATTTGAGGATAACAGCAATTCCTGAAGCTCCTTAAACAAACATGTATACAGTGTAGTATAACTGCAAAAATAAATCTTTTATTACCTGAAATGCATATTTCCATTTCAGACCCTGGTGTCAGAAAGATAATTATCTCTGTAGGTAAGCATTTTTAGGAAGTGACTAAAGATCTAGTCATGTCCCCATATATATGCTGTTCCATATGAAGTTTGTTGATCTACTCTAAAGAAATCCCTAAGAATCTGTAGCCTCAGAAGCACCTCCCCACAACTAAAGAAGATAAAGAAGCTGGAGAAGTGTGGTGTTTACTGGTCAAGTTCAAGTACTTTACAGCTCTTCCAAGTTCACTTTCATTTCAGAGTTTTACCATGTGAATCAGGGAGCAAAGAGAAAGTTTTGGGAGTGCTTGTATGTGCAATAAATTCTTTCCTACATTCTACAGATTAAAAATAGGATGAGAATACAATATTTAACCATTTCTATTATAAATCATTTAGTATCATGAAGACAGAAGGACATTTTAATGAAATTCCAGACCTACATGTGGTATGTATTAAGAGAATTACCTGAATGATGTAGCTAACTGCCAGCATTCTAATATTAAAATAGATTCTCCCTACTAAATAGTGTATAATTTAACCTACACACATTATGATAACAATCTATCTCCATATGTACAATGATGAATTTGTCCTTCACTGCTATTTATCTTTGATGCTACAAAAACAATGCTATAAAATATTAACACTGAAAATTTAATGACTTAACCAGATTCTGGATAGGACTGATAAGTCTTTAATACAGATGAAGGTCAGGATTCAATCCTTTAGTGTGATTGATGTGACTGGCTTCTCCTGTCTCAAAAACTAACAATAATAAGAAAATTGGTGTATGATTCTGCAGGGTGAAATTAAAGTTGTTTATAAAAATGAAAAAAGACATAATTTTGCGGTAGTAGAATGTGCTTCAGACTTAGGGTAGTCCAGGACTGAGAGAACTCTGAAGGGATTGACAGTGGCCCAACTTCTACTGTTTCACTTTATGGTTTAAGTTTTATAAAAACCAAACCCACATGAAACCCCTTCAATGTACCCTTTCCCCCCAATCTGTTTCTTCCTTTACAGGCCCTGAGCTCTTACCCATCAATGGAGCAAGGAATGGCAAAGTTATAATTTCCTGCTTTCTGGGTAATGAGGCTTCCTGAACCATGTCTCTTCAGGTAGGGCCATTGCTCACTTAATCCACTGGGTCTTCAGAGAGGTCAGGAAAAGGTCTGTCCCTTTCAAAGGCACCCAGAAAGAAGGGGACACACCCTTTCCCTGTATACCACTGCTAGATTTAGCAGCAGAGGAAACAAGTGCCCCATAATTAGGATAGTGCATGTATGCTATGGAATCCAAGTGCATCTATAAAACTCCTCTTTAAAGTCAGTTATTTTGAAGAGTGTTTCTTTACATCTTGTCACAGGATGAGCTTGGTTGGCCCCTTAAGAGGACCAAGTTCACATCACTTCTGTGGACATGTCCTCTGCCAAAACCAGAGGAATTTGAGGACTTGGCAATCATGGGAACTGTAGGCTGCCAACAGAGCATGTTGGGTATAAAAGTCTTGCTTTTCTCTGTCTGAGGGAGGTCAGGGCAGTGTTCAGACATGCAGTGAATCTCTCTGGCAAGGAGGAGACAAGAGCCAAGTGTGCTGATGTTGCTGAAAGGAAAGGGCTTAAGGAAGAAGCCTGCAAAAGTAGCCTGGAGATGAGCTGAAGAAAGATCTATTGAGGAATCTTTCATAAAGGGGAGAAAACTCTTGAAAAAGGGACGAGATGTTCATCCAGACCCTGATGAGTGGACTGTAATGCAGAGATGTAATGTCTTTTCCTTTTGGACTGCTATAATGTACTCAGGAAGAGGGGGGATTTTGTTTCAGCTGAAGGGCTAAACCACCCAACCAACAGGGTAAATTCAGGCATTGGCCATATCTAATAATGGGAAGACTGCCATTTAGTCTAGGAGGAGCTACAATGAGACACAGGGACTGTATACCTTCTCCCTGCTTGTTGGGATATGAAAGGGTAGGGTGTCAGGGCTCTTCAAGTATGGAGCTAGGCTCGTTGTATCTATATTTAGCTAGATTTTGGCCAACCCTTATTTCAGGTGAATTAAGGGGGTTTTGGGACCTTTTGCATAATCCTAGTTGTTTCCCTGATTTCTCTATATAAATTTACAGTAGCACATATTAATGGCAGTCCTTTTAGGCTGATTTCAACTTACTGTTACTTGTAAGTACAAACATCAGTCACAAGGTGAAAAAAATTAAGACTAGTCCTAATTCTAATGCTTAAAAATTGGAAGCTAAATTTTAACAACAGTAGCTAATAAAACAGGAATGGAATATATACATTTTACAAAGGAAAAAATGCTTTTACATATAGGAAAATGTTTGATAATAGCTACAAAGCCAATGACGATTGTTTGTGCTTACTTTCATTTTTTTTATAAATATATTACCAACAGACTCTCACAGTGTCTCACATTACTCAGGAGACGTTGTTTGGGCTTCTGTTCAGGTAGTCTAGGAATCAAGCAGTCATAGTTTTCTTCACTGTCTTATGGATGAGACATATCAGCCTAGGGTTCCATCTTTGTTGACAGGCTTTTCAGGCAGTCACAGACTATTCTATGTGCTGCTTGTACATAAATTAGAGCACTCTGTTTCCTGAATGTGGTTCCCCAACTTCCCATTGGCTCAGTGCGAGCTCCAAACTACATTTATTCTAATATAGGTTTTAATAATTTGCTCATTACCATTGTATCTGAGCACCGGCTTCCAGTAGTGCATTAAGCAATGTGACTACACTTCTGTCACATGTTGCTTGCTCTCTCATTTTCTTCCCAGAGAGAGAAGAGTGGAGTGTCTTATTTTAGTAGATTTTTGTTTTGTTTTTTTGTTAAATATACCTGTTGCTATGGGTTTATGTTAGATAAGTGAAGATCAAAGAATTGCTCTTTGCACTGGGAGCAGAAAGTGGTGAGGTTTGTGATAGTCCTTAGTTCTTGGGGGAGTTCATCCCACAGTCTCAGACCGCCGCAGGAGAAGGTTCTGTTCCCACACAGATGAGCTTTATCTTATTGTTGAGAGTTCCATTACACCAGCAAAGCAAAGTTGTCAACCACAGTATTTATCTCAGAGTTCTAAATGGCCTTTAGGTATCCTGGGTGCCGGCCATGGGGAGCTTTGAAGATAAGGACTCAAACCTGATTTGAAATTCTATGGGAAGCCAGTGTAGAGAGCAGAGGACAGGGGTGGTATGCTCACAGTAGCCTGTGTGACTGAGGAGACCTGCTTCAGTATTAGTTAGAGTTTCCTAAATGCTGAAGATTTGATGTTCAGTTACATTATGCTGCTGTAGTCCAGTCAAGAGGTGATGAAGGCATGAATAACTCAGGCCAGGTTTTCATGTCAGGATGGGACAGCGTCTCTTAACCAACTGGAGAGGGTAGACATTACTCATGGCCATTGCCATGTGAGAGCTCTGCATCAGTGAGGAATCTAAGACTACTCCTAGAGTATGGACTGAATTGACCAATTGTGGATGTGAACATTGTCAAAGGACACTGCACTATGGCTGCAAACTCCTCAAACTACTTTCCTCTGCCCACCAGCATCACCTCTGTTTTGCTCGAGTTCAGCTTCAGCCAAATGTTCTTTATTCATGAAAGACAAGTTTGACACTGGTTGGCTAGGACTGAAGTATCCAGGGTGGGTTTCTTCAGTGTTGGTCAAGCTATTGCATGTTTGAAGGAGGAAGGGAAGATTCCTTCTCTGAATGAGGCATTGGTTATTTCAGTCAGGAGTGGCACCAGCTGTTCATGACTCTCTTTCACTTGTCAGGATGAGTTCCTTCATTTCCAAAAGATGGAAAGAACCCATATATCTGTTTTCTTGGAGCTGCAGTGAAGTTGTTTTTCCAGCCACTGGACATAAATAGGGCTTGAAATCTAAACCTCACACCAGTAAAACAATATGCCAATACATATCACTTCCCTGCCCCTGTGTACATTGCAATATTGTAGAGGTTTCTAGGATCTTCCCTTTGAAGAAATAGGACAGAAGGTGGCTTATGCATCATATATGTAACCTACAGACCCATAGAGGGCACAACTTTTACAAATTGGCTGGCCAGGCCTGATGATATTGGTTTGAAATTGGAGTTTTCTTTCTCCTGGGTGTGCTGCCTGCCACCAAGGACAAGCTGCACCTACCTGATAGAGGCATAGAGAGGTGATGTGACCTGCTCAAGATCGCCCAGCAGGTCAGTGGCAGAGCAAGGAATGGAATCCAGGTCTCCTGAGGCCCAGTCCAGCACCCTGTCCATTGCATCACGCTGCCTCCCCCTCTAACACCCACTAACAGTGTGGCTCTGAATTTCCCTTCCAGTGGGTAGTCCATGTATAAAATTTGATGAGTCTGCTGTAGCCTTTGAGCTATGAACCCTGGGGTTTTTTTTAGCTCAGGCAGTAGAGCAGGGGTTGGCAACCTTTCAGGAGCGGTGTGCCGAGTCTTCATTTATTCACTATAATTTAAGGTTTCGCGTGCCGGTAATACATTTTAACGTTTTTAGAAGGTCTCTTTCTATAAGTCTATAATATAGAACTAAACTATTGTTGTATGTAAAGTAAATAAGGTTTTTGAAATGTTTAAGAAGCTTAATTTAAAATTAAATTAAAATGAAGAGCCCCCCGGACTGGTGGCTAGGACCCGGGCAGTGTGAGTGCCACTGAAAATCAGCTCGCGTGCCGCCTTTGGCACACGTGCCATAGGTTGCCTACCCCTGCAGTAGAGGTTCATTTTAAATTCAGAGGTCTTAGGTTTGATCCTAGCTGCTGCAAGCCCCATCGAGAGGCATCACATTACATATACTCTAACCTTTTCTTTTACGAACACTGGAAGAACTGATTGTGTGGTAGTAATTCAATCATTTTTAAATTAGTTGCATACCCTCTGGTCATTTTCTTCTGTTGAGACAGATTTGAAGAAATAATTGCTACTGTATTTTTTTAACCTAAGAATGATTTCTACTTGCCCATTGTCTCTGTTGTTTTATAAGCTAAGTTTAATTTCTGTTCTAGTTTCTATATCCAAAATATCTTTAATTCTATATCTTGTTTTATTTCTATTTTGTTTATATCAGACTCTTCCATTCAGCACTGCTGTTAATGAAATGAGAAATGGGGTACAGGTGAGGTGCTGCTCAAATATGCTACTGAGGGGTGCAACTCATGGCTCTTAGAAGAGGTGGTTTGAAAACTGCTGTGACTATCTTTTAGTAGGATTTCATGCATGGTCCAGATTCCTCTCCCATTTTGTTACCAGCAGCACTGATTGGGCAAGCCCTTCAGTGTTTAGACAGAGATTAAAGACAAATTACTCTTGTTATTTGTACAGAGGACTAGAATGGTGGCTGGAACAGGCAATTTATTATTTATTCACTTATGATCCCACAGGGGCAAGGATGAGTGGGGAGACGTAATGAGCCTAGGACAGATGGAGTGAGAGCTTAGGAAATAAGGTGGCCGTATTTCACACGGGTGTATGAATGGGGAGTTGAGGACAGTACAATCAGGGACAAGGAATTTTTAGTAGCCAATAGAAGAGGAGTGGACTCATTCAGCAGACATTTTGTGATTGACCATGAGTGGGAACTTCACAATTCGATAGTACATGACATCTTTGCTCAATGATGGACCCTGACCAGAGACCTATTCATTTCACAGGTGAACAGCAAATGCGCGACATACTGCTCCAGTGGAGCCCTTGGTCACAGCTCCCAGGGCGACGCCCTCTTATTCCCCTGGTTGGACCAACTCAACTACGCCTTTCTTCCACTACCGCTCTTACCTTGAGTACTACACAAGAGTCAACGAGACAGAGCCTTGATAATTCTGATCGCCCCCCACTGGCCCAGACAATTCTGGTTCCCCAATCTTCTCTGCATGTCATCCTGTCCACCAATTCCTATCCCCATCCATCCAGATTTGTTGATCCAATGCAAAGGCGAGATCAGACATCCCAATCCACCCTGCACTACACCTCAGAGAGTGGTATTTGGATAGGCATCTGCCTTAGAATGAATGTGCTCTTCAGCAGTTCAGAACATCCTTTATAGCAGCAGAAAAGACTCCACCAGACATTACCGGGCCAAGTGGTGATGTTTTTCATTATGGGCTCAGCAAAAACATGCTTCACCAGAATCAGCAGGGATCCCCCTCCTACTCAATTATGCTCTGATGCTGAAGTCCTGGGGTCTCACCCACAGCTCTTTGAAAGTACACCTGGCAGCAATCCATGCATTCCAGCCTCCCATGGAAGGTTTCTCTGTCTTCACACATCCACTGACGGCTAGGTTCATCAGAACCTTCCCACCATCAGAACCTATAGCACATCAGTGGGACTTGAATCTTGTTCTTTCTGTGCTAATGAAGTCTCCCTTCGAACCCTTAGCATCATTCTCTATGTCCCTCCTTCCATGAAAGTTGCCTTCCTCATTGCTATCGCTTCCGTGAGACGAGTGGGCAAACTTGGGGCTATGATGGCAGACCCGCCATTCACGGTTTTCCACAGAGATAGTCTCACTATGATTACACCCTAAATTTTTACCAACAGTGGTTTCTCAATTTCACATCAACGAACCCATTCACCCACCTTTTTTCTTCTTGAAGCCACATACATCGGCAGAGGAACATTGACTCCATCCCTCAATGTTCGATGAACTCTGGCCTTCTATCTGCAGAGAACGAAACCAATCAGAAAGTCCCCTAGACTATGTATCACAATAGCATAGAGACTCAAGGGACAGGCCATCTCCACCCAGAGAATCTCTAAATGGATTTTGGGGTGTATTAAACTCTGCAACCAACTATTAGGTCTATGTCCCCCCTCCCCCCCATGAGGGCTCAGGCTTCGATCTTGGCCTCCCTTCAGAATGTGCCACTCATTGACATATGTGGAGAGGCCACATGGAGTTCTTTACACATCTTCGCTGTGCACTACACCTTAGTACAGGACTCAGCCATGGATGCCTCCTTCAGCATGACAGTCCTCCACACCACCATACCATCCTCATACCCTCATTCAATTTAGGTACTGCTTGTTAATCACCCTCGGTGGAATACAAGAGGGACAACCACTCGAAAAAGAAGAGGAGGTTACTTACTTGTAATTGGAGGCTCTTTGAGATGTGTAGTCCCTGTCTGTATTCCACTTCCTGCCCTCCTTCCCCTCTGCTACTGATTTGCTGGATTTGCAGTGGAGAAGGAACTGAAGACACAGTTGGTCTGCCCCATCCTTTATCATCTCAGACAGAAGCATGAGGTGAATCAGGTCACATGCACGGACCAATGGACACTACTTTCAAATTCTCCTAATCTGGAGGCATGGAGAGCATGCATAACTCATCAGTGGAATACAGATAAGTACCAAACATCTGAAAAGACCTCCAATTACAGGCAAGCAACCTCCTCTTTCAACTATATTTATACTGAACTGGAGTGGTCTCCGCCAAAAAGAGTGCAGAAATGCTGTGCAGTTACTGACTAGGTAGAGCATGTGCAGCCCTTTGCACTCTGGTTTATTACAGCATTCAAATAATCCATATGTTCTCAAGTTTTTGTTTCACCCAGCTGACCAAAGAAAAATATAACCTAATTATGTTTCCAGAATATTTAAGGGCAGATACTGCCACCCTTACTCATGTGGAGTAGTTCCTTACGCCAAAATTAGCTTAATTGATATCAATAGGTCTTCTTGTGAACTACAGTACTACTCACTGTGAGCAATAGTGCTAGGTTCTCTGGCTCTTAATTAAATATTTTGATTATATAATTGTGGGCTAGATTTTGGCAGAGTCCTGCAGTTGTAACAGTGCAGAACTGTGTGGCTCCAAAAGAAGGCCCAGAAGCATTCTTCTGGAAAGATAGAAGATTTTATTCAGAATGTTCCATAACAGAAACTTTGATTCTTGTGGGGGATACCGATAGCCTATTGTAATAATGAAAAATGCTAACAGAGTTACTGCAGCTATTAATTAAGACATGGGTATGTTTTCAGAAGTGAAGCTCTGGAAGAAAAGAATGGAAGATTTCATATTCTGGAGAGTTAATGTTGTGCCTGATCCAAGCAGGCCTGATCTTAAGTAATCAAATTTCTCAGAAAAACAATTGTTCAGTCTGTTATCCTCATTATTGTTCCTTAGATTCTGTGAGGTAGAATACTTCCTGGAGCTCCCCACCTCACAGGGAGTGCAATACCCTTAAGAGGTGCAACATACTTCCCCCCACACACAGCTGGAGGGGACAAGATGGAGCCATGATGCCACCTATACTTTGCTCCTCTGCACCTATTGCAGCACAATGCAGCAATGGGAGAATAATAGAAAGCAGCCACTGTGTATTCCTCTGGACTGCAATTCTATTTTCCTTTCTCCCTACTCCTGTTATACAATCACTTATCGGGTAGGCAGAATCTGGCCCTATTTGAAGGTGCTTCTTCTTTAATCTGTTGTATCCATGTCCTCAGCTAATAATGCTGGTTTAGGAGTTTATTTAAACCAGTATATGATTTGTAATCGTGCATAAATTGGAAGCATCTCAGGCTGGTTATCGAAATAACTGTAATGATAACAGATTGAATCATTGTTCTGGGTAAGTGTGATTATTTAAGAAGGTGCATGCTTGGATCAGGTATAAAGCACTCAGAGTATCAGATCCTGTATTCCTTTATTCTGTAGCATCACTTCTGAAAACATACTGTAACTACTAATTAAGAAACAGGTAACTGTTGGAATTTTTATATTAGTGCAATAAGCTATATGTACTCTTCACAAGAATGAAAGTTTCTGCTATGGAACATTTTGAAATCTCTCAGCCACAAGCCTAAAGGGATGAGTGGGACTATTGCAAATATATTATGTTTAATGGTTTTTGAAATAGTTATTTCACCTTTGAAATGCCTACTTTTCAGATGAGGCAACTTTGGCACCAAAATGTGTTGTTTTCTTTCTTTCTTTCTTTCTTTCTTTCTTTCTTTCTTTCTTTCTTTCTTTCGAAGGGGTCAGATTTTAATCTATAATATACTGTAGTCATTACCACTTATCTTGGAAAATCCAATATTACAATTGCAGATCTAACAGATTTTTCTACATACATATTATCACAAATACAGTGTAAGAATAGAACATGGATATAGGTACTGTACAAAAAGACTGGATTCTCACATCATTCTGAAGTGTTCAAAAGTTGTGATCTTAGAATTTTGAAATCATGTTACTGAAATCTTGTAATAGACATACAGTGCCTGTGATTAATTGTATTTTTAAGAAACACATGTAAGGCTGTTTTCAAGATCCTACTCATGGTATTTAAGGTACTTAATTAAATTGTTAATGTGTTGTATACAGTGTACACAATAAAAACTATAAATTACAAGGCGGTGAGGTAAAGCATAATGATCTTTTGGTGGAAGAGATCTGGAATTTGCACATTGAGCTATAAACCCAAAATTCACAATGACTTTTGATTTGCATACTTAATAATAAATGAGTATGTTAGATATATTATATTTGTTGGCTTGCTTCAGGGAGTGAGATAATATTTTTCTAGTAGCAAAATGGCCTTTCATCAATACATGTATGACATATTTGCAAAAGAGAGAAATAAGCAGTTTCCTGGCTTTGAGGATGAACTGTCAATGTTCTCATATGTCCTAATGAGTGATTTATTATTATGAAGTTTAGCAGACATAACAACACCTGCTCTATACTGTCTTACGTACTCTAAAAAGATGAGATCTCTTGTTAGTAGTTTTTGTGAAGTAGAGGCATTAAAACACTCAAGCATGGATGGCCTCACTCTATTCAGTCAGCTATAGCAGTTAGGAATGAATTCTCTTCAGCTCCTGCTAAATTGCACAATTAGTTAGGGACATTATGTTTAGAGATGAGCCTGAACCAAAACCGTGAATTCAGATTAGAGGTCATTGCTCACACATCTCTCTATAGTGGACAGAATCTGAACAACTTTAAATTTGGGAAGGTTCAAATCTAGATTTTGAACCCCCAACTCAAGGAGTGTTCAGATCCTGGATTTTTAGTTCAGATTCTTATAGAAACATAAGGTTTAGATCTTGGGTTCTGGTTCAACCGCATCTTTAATTACTGCATGAATTTTTCAATGAGTTTTCTGCCAATATTTTCATTGGATATTGCGTCCCAAAAGTAACTGGTAAATAGAATATATTTTAATTTCTTTGACCTTCTCAGAATCAGAGTTTAAAGATATTTTTAAGCCCTAATGATTTCAAAACATCCAAAGCTGTTGAACTGGAATATTTTAACAGCTTTGCTTTTGCAGCAAAGCAATTTCTATCTATTTTAAAAACTCCCTTGCAAGAGGCGGTAGTTGATATTAATGAAATGTAACAGTTGTCTTGCTTTGCATTCTGATAGACTGTCTGGATGGCAGCTTACAGCAATTTCAGCATGTTGCTCACAATTCCCTTGAAGATGTGCAGCTGTGACATTTGTTTAGACTAGCAGATAAGGCACAGGGGAAAAGTCTTTGAGAAGAATACTTGCTTCTGTTTTTAGATGAGTTAAACAATAGTATGAGTGAAACCATTTTTTTTTAACCAGAAGTTTAACAAGATAGCTTAATTTGATGTCAGGACCAGAGGATTATTGTTATTGTACAATACTTAGTTTCCTATAATTGATCTAAACCAGCTGAAAAATAAGCTATAATTTTAATAATTTTCTCCATTATGCATGCAACAAAATAAGTGGGCTTTGTGATAGAATAGGACAATTCCATCCCAACAGCCCTTTGTCCCAGCATCAGTGTATGACTCTACTAATTCCACAGACAGATATATATAAAAGAGGCCATCTTACTATATTTTTGTTCAGTTGCTTCTTTTGCTTTAAGAAAATAGCATGTGTTGTATGGGAACAGAACATAGTTTGACATGCTGACTTGACTGTAGGTCATTTTATTTCATTATTCTTAGTTAATCCTTTTTTCTTCACCTTTTAATGCTAAGGTCAAGCTGTATCTTGCTAAAATTGAGAATGAATAGGTCTGGCTGGGCATATATTATTGGTCCATGTCTTTTTGAAAATGGTCTGAAGTATTAAAGCACAGCTGGACACAATTTATTAACAGCTGCATCTCAGGACTGCACACATCAAATTGAGATTTACATTCTTGGATTTTTTGGTAAATGGAAACTGATGAGCTAATGGGTGTATGCTGTATACTAATACTCTGAATTAAGTAGAGTAGATGTCAAATAAATTAAATACAACATTTAGAAAACACAGGTGTAGCATGTATAATTTCTAATCTTAAGAGCTAGAAAGCCTTTACTGCTTGATCTGGGAGTAATGGAATGCTTCTCAGTCATCTCTTCGCATAGGTAGATGAACTACACTGCTGCTGGAGTTCTGACTCCAAACCCAATCCCTTTCAAGAACATCCCATCCCAAACACTCCAGTTTTCCTTCTGCCTGTAGTTCAACAGAATGTGGGCTTCTTTGGTGTCTCATTCCCAAAATAGGAAGCACGGAGATGTATTATGCCATCCATCTGAGGCAGGGTTGTTCTTTCGTTCCTGCTTTCAGCTTCTACCCTGCTCTGGGTTTGGAGATTCAGCCAAGATCTTCTTTGTCCATGGCACAGGCAGCCTCCTTTGTCTCTGTGGGAAGGCCTCTGCAGAGTTCCTGTATGAGCTGCCTCTTTGTATCAAGACCAAGACCAGAAATGATTTGATATAGCCCTTTCCGGAGTTGCTGTATATCTCCCAGAATGGCTTCCATTCCTCCTTCAATGGCTGAAGCCTCCACAACAAAGCTAGTTAATTAGGTGTGGAAGGCAAAGAAAATGGTCCAGTAGTGTTGGTCTGTTTACAGTGTCAGAGATGCAATCTCTGAGAGATGCTACCTCACCCAGTTCATGGAACCACTCTTTGGTCTTTGACATGATGTTTCACTATTCTTTCAGGTCCGTTGCTCACCACCAGTGTTCACACTGGGACCTGTGCTGGTGTTTCCCACTTCCTTTCACTCTGTATTCACAGCCACAAAGAGTGAGACAGAATAATTCCCCAATTAGTTAATTCATCTAAGGACTTGGGAATAGATCTTGTCTACTCAGATCAGTTGGCAGACCTGAGACAGCTACAATGGTGAGAAGACTGCCACATTCCCACTCCTGCAGCAGTGAAGAGGGGGAGACAAGAGCACTCTCAAGTTTCTCAGTGAATGTCAGAGAACCTAAAGTTCTTAACTGGAAAAAGTCCAGAACTCTCGACCTCTCATCAGAGGTCTCTGAGTGCTTGTTTGTCCCAAGGTGGAGAATATCTATTTCCAAATGCACCCTGATCTCCTAGATGTCAAATGTCCTTGAGTTTAGCTTGATGGTGAAAATCTTATTCTCAAGGTGGTTCACAAGTTTTACTGACTCCCCAAGGAATGCTTCAGTAATTTATACTGGCAATAGACATAATATAGGACATAGCCTTGGATCTAGTCTCCTTATCTGCATCTCTTTTGACCCGCAATTTGGTAAGAAGAGAGCTGGGCAGTACAGGAAGCTGCCAAGGAGTAGGATGACCAGATAGCAACTGTGAAAAAATGGGACAGGGGGTTGGGGGTTATATGTGCCTATATAAGAAAGTCCCAAAAACCAGGACTGTCCCTTTATAAACGGGACATCTGGTCACGCTACCAAGGAGGAGATGAAGCTGTTGTGAAATATTGAAAGCTAGACTTGATGCCCATCTTAGAGATGATTTAAGAATAAAGAAATCAATCCTGATACAATACAGGCCAAGGAAAACATTTTAACCCTCTGCTAAAGCAGATAGGTTAGGACAGACAGGTGACAGGTAGATGGGTGAAGATCAGGAATAGTTAAGTGAGTGTACAGGAAGGAAGTTTGTAGATAGATGGCAGGCTGGACTGGGAAGAGGAAAGGAGGTAGATTGAGGGAGGAGATACAGAACCACCTCTACTACAGAAAGGATTACAAGAATCTGGGAGCACTGCAGCCTTTTGATCAGAAAATCTGTATTCAATACATCACTGTAGCAGAAGGTTGAATAAAAGGGCTAAATTAAATTGAATCCAAATTTAAACTGTTTCCTAGGGAGACTATGGTTATACTGGAATACGTGCAATCTTGGTTCCTTTATCTCCCAAATACCATGTTTAAATTGTCTAATAGAAGACATTTTTCATCTGTGCTACATTAGTATCTTGCTTTACCCATGAAACTGTATATCGACTTTCAGAAAACGGACTTTTTGGCATGAACCTTACACTAGCAGCAGGATGGACTAGATGATATAACATTTTTTCCATCTCTATCATCTGTCATTCTAAGTTATATAGTGGCTCATATATTCTACCCACTGTAAATGTAATCCTATCTACATCATTTAAGGAATAAATTTATAGTATTTGTCTTATGCAATCAACATAACAGTATCGACATAAAACAAAGTATTTCTAAGCCTTACAGCTGTCACCAATTATTTAGAATTCCAGCCAAAACAGAATCTCATGTGCCAACATTCCAGACATACACATACAATATGAACAACCTTTAACCCATATTAAACAGCAACAGCTGTTTAAAAACCCCACACATGTAGTATACATTTCACTCTTATGAAATAACAGAAATATACTTTTAGAGAACTGATAAGCAGTCATTACAGTCATACGTACATTGGTGCTAGAGTAGTTCAGAGCAATGCTCTGAGTCTGACAATTTATATATCCTCCAGTCAAGTGACATCATGTGCAAGCAGGAAGGAGGGCGGAATAGCATGTGGTTGCGACATAGTGCTTTTATTAGTGATAATCTAGAAGTAATGTGAAGAGTCAGCACTAGATCTGGGTGTGATGAGACCTCCAATAAAAACACCCTTCTGAAATAATGACTTATTTTCAGTTTTAAAAATGTATTAATGTCAAGAGCCCAATATTGTCTCTCTGTAAACTCTAACAAGAGGGTGGGTAGTTTGAGGATGTGTGCGCTGTTCATTTAATTAGGTAGCAAGAAGCCAGGCATCATGGGTCTGTTTCTCCTTCTGGAGGCTGCTCCACACGGCTGCTGACAACCTTCTTTTATTATCAGTTTGCTCCTTTAGCTCAAGTGGAAGAGTTCTTTCAGTGCTATGTATGTGAAGATTCAAACACTGCTGATGACTGTGTGTGTGTGTGTAAATAATATATGATATGTAGTTAAACACTGTATCATAATACACACATACAAGGAGGCAGAGTTAAGGTTTCACAGGTAACTATTATCCTTTCGGTCATGCCCCAAAGTTCATGACCATAGGTAAAGATGAGGATGTAGATCAACCTGTAAACCGAGACCTTCATCTGAGAACTCAGCTCCTGCTTCACCACCATGGATCGGTACAGTGCCCGCATCACTGCTGCCGCCACACCCATCTGCCGGTTGATCTCATGCTCCCACAGAGACCATAGGTACAAGCGGCGGAAATGAGGTTTCTCCACAGGGTGGCTGGGCTTACTCTCCGAGACAGGGTGAGGAGCTCAGCTATTTGGGAGAGCCTCGGAGTAGAGCTGCTGGTGCAGGCACCTGATAAGGATGCCTCCTGGGAGGCTTCCTTTCAAACTCTAACGGGCACATCTCACTGGGAGGAGGCCCCGAGGCCAATCCAGGACATGCAGGAGGCATTATATCTCTCAGTTGCCCTGGGAGAGCTGAGGAATCCCTCAGGAGGTGCTGGAACCTGTTGCGGAGGAAAGAGAGGTGTGGTCCTCCCTACTCTTAGTGCTGCCACTGCGATGTTCACCAGGAAAAGCAGCATAAAGAAAAAGAAGAAGAATGTAACTATTATTCTGGCATTTCCTAACTTTTGAGTGCTTAATTTTACAATCTTAATGTTTTAAGATAGGGATTTTTTGTATGCAATATATAATATGAATCCTTAAGTTATTGTGAGGACCTTAAATAGATGTAATTGTTGAAATGATTTTATACCGCAAAATTGTATTTAGTAGTGTATTTACATGTTGTGTTAATATTTGTTTCCATGTTATTTTTTTAATTGTTTGTATCTTAATGGGAGTTGCTCCTTTAAAAACAGAGCGGTGCACTTAGCCCTGGTCTACACTACGAGTTTAGGTCAAATTTAGCAGCGTTAGATCAATTTAACCCTGCACCCGTCCACACGACAAAGCCATTTTTGTCGACTTAAAGGGCTCTTAAGATCGATTTCGGTACTCCTCCCCGACGAGGGCATTAGCGCTGAAATCGACCTTGCTGGGTCGAATTTGGGGTAGTGTGGATGCAATTCGACGGTATTAGCCTCTGGGAGCTATCCCACAGTGCTCCATTGTGACCGCTCTGGACAGCACTCTCAACTCTGATGCACTGCCAAGTAGACAGGAAAAGCCCCGCGAACTTTTGATTTTCATTTCCTGTTTGGCCAGTGTGGCGAGGTGATCAGCACAGGTGACCAAGCAGAGCTCATCAGCACAGGTGACCATGCAGTCCCAGAATCGCAAAAGAGCTCCGGCATGGACCGAACGGGAGGTACTGGATCTGATCACTGTATAAGGAGACGAATCCGTGCTATCCGAACTCCGTTCCAAAAGAGGAAATGCCGCAATATTTGAAAAAATCTCCAAGGGCATGAAGGACAGAGGTTATAACAGGGACCCACAGCAGTGCCGCGTGAAGCCTACCAAAGAACCAGAGAGGCAAACGGCCACTCCAGGTCAGATCCCCAGACATGCCGCTTCTATGATGAGCTGCATGCCATTCTAGGGGGTGCCCCTACAACTACCCGACCCCTGTGCTTCCCTCCTCCCTCACCCCTCCTGGGCTATGTTGGCAGTTATCCCCGCATTTGTGTGACGAATTAATAAAGAATGCATTAATTTGAAACAACAATGACTTTATTGCCTCTGCAAGCAGAGATCAAAGGGGGGAGGGGAGGGCAGTTGTCTTACAGGGAAGTAGAGTGAACCAAGGGGGTGGGTTTTCATCAAGGAGAAACAAACAGAACTTTCACACCGTAGCCTGGCCAGTCATGAAACTGGTTTTCAAAGCTGCTCTGATGCACAGCGTGCCCTGCTGCGCTCTTCTAACCGCCCTGGTGTCTGGCTGCACGTAATCAACGGCCAGGCGATTTGCCTCAACCTCCCACCCCGCCATAAACGTCTCCCCCATACTCTCACAGAGATTGTGGAGCACACAGCAAGCAGTAATAACAATGGGAATATTGGTTTCACTGAGGTCTAACCGAGTCAGTAAACTGCGTCACTGAGCTTTTAAACATCCAAAGGCACATTCTACCACCATTCTGCACTTGCTCAGCCTATAGTTGAACTGCTCCTTACTACTGTCCAGGCTTCATGAGCCATGGGAGCAAGGGGTAGGTGCAACCGCGCGGTGCTGCCGACTGGGAGAGCAGCCTGAGGCAGAAGCCTCCAGCTGGCATGATATTCCAGGCAAGACTGAATCTCCATTAGACAAAACTTAAAGAAGAGAATGACCTGGAGTCATTCCCATTTTTGTCCAGGTGCCCCCGACCAACCTCACCGAGGCTGGCCAGGAGCACCCATGTCTGCCCAGGCGCCCCCAATCAACCTAACTGAAGTCGGCCACGAGCACCCACGGGACGATGACGATGGTTAGCAGTCGTATTGTACCGTCTGCCGTCCGCAAGGCAAGGGCTGCTGCTGCGTAGCACTGCAGTACCGCGTCTGCCAGCAGCACCCAGGAGACATACGGTGACGTGAGCTGAGCGGGCTCCATGCTTGCTGTGGTATGTCATCTGCACGGGTAACCCAGGGAAAAAAGGCGAGAAATGATTTTTTGCCGTTGCTTTCACGGAGGGAGGGAGGGGGGCCTGAGACCTACCCAGAACCACCCGTAACAATGTTTTTGCCCCATCAGGCATTGGGAGCTCAACCCAGAATTCCAATGGGCGGCAGAGACTGCAGGAACTGTGGGATAGCTACCACAGTGCAATGCTCCGAAAGTCGATGCTAGCCTCAGTACTGTGGACGCACACCAACGACTTAGTGGGGACACACACAATCGACTGTATCAAATCGATTTCTAAAAAATCAACTTCTATTAAATTGACCTAATTTCATAGTGTAGACATATACCCTTAATTGCAGAGTATTTTCAGTGACTGTCTCTTCAGTGTTTGCACAATGCCTAGCACAGTGGTGTTCTGGTCCATGACTAGGGGGCCTAGGACTATGGTAATACAATAAGTAAATAAATAATATGAGACTGAGTGCAGTGTGGAAGGTTTTGCCTGTTTCCAGAAAGTGGAATAATTTTTCTTGTGTAAGCTTCAAAAAGAAAATAATTTGTTTTAGTCAACTTATCTTTCAGGAAAGCAAGCCTCATTCTTGAAAGTGTAACATTTTGGGGGATTGGACGTCTGAGGGCTTTGCTAGTGAGCTCCAGTCTTTCACCTGTAGGTTACCAGTCTGAATCCAGCCCAGCTCACCAGGTATTAAAGCCTGTTCCCCTTTGGTGACCCATATAGGAAAGAAGTTTGGTGACACTCCATCCCTGTTCCCACACTACCATTACCACCAAGCTTTGCATTGATTGGTAGACTTAGCAGAGATGCCAAGAACTGTGCGGGCCATGGAAATTGATGTATCCCAGTTTTCCATAGAGGTAGAGTGCTTCAGATCAGGGCTGAGGCATAACAGCATGTTGTTGTGTGTTGGAAGCTTGTCCTGCTACTTCCCTGTATGTATGTCATTCACCAGCGCTGTCAAGCCAGTCCCTTTCACTAGCACTAAATCCATACATTTTTTTTAAAGTTGAAATATACATACAGTTTAGTTATAAAATGCAAATAGCCCATTACAAAACATCACACATAGAACTATACAAATCTTGGCAGCTACACATAATCACACATGGGCAGCTCTGTAACCTTTTCTGTTGTGATTCTTTTTTAGCATGTATCACTGACAGCTCCTTTGACAAGGTCTACATAATGCTGCCAACATCCTTTTTTATTATATTTATTGCAGTCAGCTTCTCAGATGGAGAACCTTTCCCAGGAATGCTGAAGTGTCTTACAACATCTTTCAAAGGCTGATTTCCTTTCATTGTCACATGTTCCCAACATCTCTCGGAGTTGCTCAGGTTTTTTGCTTTATGGTTATTTTTGAGCTTTGTTGAACCACAGTGCATTGAAATATGCCTCTTCATATTCCTTTTTTATATGTTGTGAGGGATGCTCAGGTTTTCCAAAGAAATGTACATCAGAATTTCTTCATTGTTTTGTCCATACTTTTCTGATCTAGAGTTAGGTCTGATGCCATCAACAGAATGTTTTCTGCCTCATTTCCCATGGTGTATATAGAAAAATTGGTATTCCTCATTATAAGTCCTGATGTACTAGAAACTGTTTGAGATGGCCTATCCATTCTGACTACACTAATGTATCAGCAGCTTTGGGGGGCATATTATTGTCACTGGCCTTGAAAAGTAATAAATTATATATGCTTGGTTTAAATTCTTCTGACATTAATGTACTTTTAAGGCATCTTGTTCTTCCCCTCCCTCATTGCTCCTATAGAACTGCCCCCTCCATCTCTTTCTGTTGAGTTTAGGCATCTTTGCTGAAGCTGCTCTGTTTTTGGCCTGCAGCCCAGGTCTCAGAAGAGCCACCTCTTTAAGGAGTTTACATTTCCTGACCCTGCCTGCTACTCTCCTTAACTGTATTCTGTACTGGGGATTTTGCTGACCTCATAGCCTTCTTAGTGTGCTTAGCTCTTCTAGTAAAAGCTGTAAAACATTAACTCTGTAAGTGCCTTCTAATACAAGGACTCCATTCTTTTTTCTATCTAATAGGTGTGTATCAGGTAAAGTAGGAAGCAGTATCAAGCAAAGGAAGGTACTCCACAAGCAAACCTTTGTTGTGGAAAGATATGCAGGCAAGGATGGGCATCTGAGGATGAGAGCACAGATGGGGAAATGTTGTACATGTTGGAGATGGACAGTTGAGAGAAGAAGTGGGGGTGGGAGAGGATGTGGATGACGAGCATGAATTTGGCAATGGAAGAGGGTTGAAAGGAAAGACAAGGTACAAAAGGGAAAGAAGAGGAAGAAAACCAGGAGACTGAAAAAAAGAGGTAGAAGAAGGAAAAATAATGGAAAATCCAAACTTTTGGACAATGCAAAGTTGAAAATTGAGGAGAAGAAACAAAAGAAGGCTAAGTATAGAAGGCTTCATGTCAAAAGTAATGACAATTTGTGTTTTCAGGGAAGGACCCCTGAATATCCTTGCTAGAGTTGAGAATCAAAGCCTCCAACAAATTCTCTTTTGAGTTCTCCTCTGCACTGATCTCTACTCCCTTGATATGTACTCACCCCACCTGCCTCCTCCAGATACAGACCATTCTGATTTAACTGCAATCTGTCTTCATCTGAATGTCCAGGCTTAACAGCTGAGCCTCATTTGGGCCTAATCAGCTTCTTCTCTCAGGCTCATGTTTATTTAAAAAATAAATGCATCTAGACCACACTGCTGATTACAGTGTGGACCAAATTCAGACCTGGGGTATGAAGATGCAACTCCATTGGCTCTGTCTGTTTTGCATTATACCACAATTCAATTATATAATGATGTTTTCATGCTATTTGCATATATCACTTTCTTAGAGCCTATAGCTATAGTACCATTATCCCAGTTGCAAACAGCACTAGCTTACCCTGGATACCATGACATTTCATATGAAAGATGAAACCAATTAAATTAAGATGCTTATCTAGAAATAGATTTGTACAATAACTTCTACAACAAATCATATTTGTTAATGTAAAAATAAACACACAGACAATAGAAAGGAGGTTAAGGGGGAAAGTCCATTAGGGATTTCTCACCTGACAGCTGCATTTAGGAGAAGCTGACCCACCACTGTCATTTCATTCTTCAAAGGAATAGCATCCCCCCTGCCAACTTCACCCCTCAGGAATGCTACTCTGAATTACAGAAAGAATCAAATATGCTATTAATAAAACCAAACGTGAGGACAGGCAGGGAAACAAGTTATTTTCATTTTTAGGCATGAAAAACAGTATTTAATTGACTCATGACTTGCCATTTGCGCAAACATTTGTGAATTATGCTGTTGTCTCTTGCTTTATTAAATCCCGTTCCTATGTGTGATACACACACATTTAAACTTGCATAGAGTGCTAGACTTAATCTATTACTGCCAAATACTGGGATTCCCCAGTCTGACACACTAATACAAGTGTTGACTCACCATATTTTTTTAGCACTATATTAAAAGGAATGTTTGACATTAAGTACTAAGATTTTAATCACTTTTGGGACAGCTTATCCATATCTCTTGAATAATAAAAGATGAGAAAATGTTAAATTTAACAGTGTGTGACTGGCATGAGTGCAGACTGCATGGACTGTTTGAGATAAGGCAGCCAACAGAAGTGAAATTGATGAGTCTTACTAATAGGAGACCTCATTTCAGCCAACTGCTACAAAATCTTAACTGAGCTTTCATGAGTGAGCACCATTATTTGAGTGAGAATTGCAGGTTGTGTGGATTAGTTAAATCTGACTGTGCGCGCATATATGGATATATGTATATAATTACTGGTAAATTAAGAGGTATTTGTAAAATGTCATACATCTAGGTTAGAATTGTCAAAAGTACCCTAGTGATTTAGGAGCCTTAGTCCCATTGACTCTCAGAGATGACGTCTAAGTACCACATCACTTTGAAAATAAGATTGAGGCGCCTAAATCTCTTAAGCACTACTAAAATTGTACCTCTAGTTTAGTGTCTCAAATAACATGAAATAGGGAAATGCAAAACATGGTTCCTCCATAAAGGACCTACCTTTTCCTTGCTGCATAAATCATGAGATCAAAGAAGGCAAAATAACTTTTTAGGACTGAAGACTTCTATGGTAGTTTTCAGTTTGGAGTACCTGTTTCTCCCTTTTAACTGTAAATAACCCTAAACAGTGGGAGACATATGTATTTTCAAGAATACCTGAATAGCAATCCATTCTCAGGAGAAATAAATAAATAAATGGCAGCGGGCAGAGGGAGGAGGAGAAAAAAAACACAGCCAAAATGGCTTCTTAGTAGAGCATTTTATCTCTAATCTCTCCCAGAAAAAATGAGTCAAAATAGTTTCCTCAGACTTCAGTGGTAGGCTTAGACAATTTGGAACCAGAAGTACAGGCCACGATCCTGCAAACATGTAAGCACTTTCTTAACTTTACTATCGTGATTAGTCCTGTTGATTTCAGTTGGACTACTCATGGTAGTAAAGTGAAGCACATGTGTAAGTGTTTGCAGGTTTGGGACCTTAGTATGTTACTTAATTCATGTGACTAATATCAACCAACTCAACTTGAAAATGCACTGCAAAACCTTCCTGTGAATTTTTATCTAAGTATCCAAACAGTGGAAATCTGCATTTCAAATCTTCAACATTTTCACTTGCAAGGAAAATCCATGCAAATTACTGAATTTTCACAGAACCTCTGTGGAATCAAAATAAGCACAAACAGTTCTAGTCCTCAGTCAAACTTTTCCAAACTTCAAATGTTTGGGTTTGATTTTTGTTCAGGTCAAGGAACATCAAAGGGTTGGGTTAGTTCTTATTTTATCTGAACCAGTTCTCTGAACCATCTCTAATAATACATTAATCTTTTAAGAGCAGATGTTTTTCCAACCAAGCCAGTGGTGGAAAAGGGAGATAAAAGGCCAAGATTAGCCTGGTTCACTACCTGGTCCCCCACCAAATTATATGACAAAAAAGCCGTGGATTCAAAGCCCAAGCTTAAAGCCTCCCTGAGCTTCTGTTTATATGCTGTATGTCTGCACTTATGAAATTGTTATTGACTTTAAAATGTATTTTCAATGATGTTTGGAATATATATTTGCTTTTAACTAGAAATAGAAGATGAAACCCATATTATATTTGTGCTTAGGAGGGGTATTCCAAGTGAACAAGTGAAGCATGCAGATAGAGAACAGGCAAAGCGCGTTGTCTACTCAGTAGTTTATGGAGCAGGTAGGGATCTGTATAGAACTAGAAACAAGTTTATTCTCACTGTTTACTTTTGTAGATGATTAACTAGAGCTGCAATGGATTTGAGTTCATTTGAATTTTTAAAAGCTAGCCATACACTGAATTTCTGAAGGTGAATAACGTGATCTCAGAATATTACATCTTGATTTTTTTGACTATCAAAAAAATCATTCAGAATAATATAGCAGCATTAACACAATATGAAGGTTATTCCTTGGCTAAGTTGATGCGTTGACTTATTTTGCATTTTGACTTCTAAGTACATCTGAGCTACTATAAGGAGACTCATGAGTCAATGTAATTCAAACATCTGTCTTTACCTACCTAAAATTAGTATAATTCAGTATGGAATATCTTCTGCATACCACTGGTGGATGCATACATAGAAGATGAAAGAAGTTATCGGATCAAGGACAGAATTTGGCCTTGAATGTTATTTTTATTAACCTCCCTGTACTGTACCATAAGTGTAAATAGTACTTTACAAAATATTGTAGAGAAAAGATTTCTGCTCTTTGGAGCTCAGAATTTAATTCAGACAAAAATATACATACAATTCCTTTAATATTGGTGAAATTTCTGTTTTAATAAAATGGGCTTCTCCTGTATACTTGACTATCATGATCTCATACCACTATGTAAAGGATTTTCCTTTATTATCCCATTCATTCAACTATTTAATCTATTTTTAGATGTGCTGATTTTTTTTCTTAATCTACTATAAAATACTTCAATTTATATAGCCTTCCTAAAGGTGACCTACAAAAGGAAAAATAGAGTTTGTTTCTATGTTACTTCTATACAATGTAAAGGGAAGGTCTCCCCCTGAAAAGATTTTGCTTGAAACAAGTGAAGATTCTGAATAAAAATCACTTTCCTGGAAGTTCTCTTCTCATTAATAAATATATCTTTCCAAGGCTTGGATTTCTAATGTAAAGAATAAATAGAAATAACTGACATTTGTACATCACAAAAAAAATAAAGGACCCAAACCCAATTTTTATTCCTTTGCATGTCACCTTTAATATTTATTTGGCTGATACTGAGAAATGCTAGTGCTCTTAAAGGCAAATTTACTAACACAACTCATTGATTTAACTGTTTAATAAAACATTGAAATAAGAAATCTGGTAGCAGTATAGACCCTAAAACATTAAAAACTAGAGCCGTACAGTAATATCTTGATATAACTACACTTGTATGTGACTTAGAATCATAGTGGTAAGGGACCACAAAGGTTATCTTGTCTAACCCGCTGCCAAGGTGTGGGATTTGTTGGGTCTAAACCATCCAAGACAGATGGCTATCCAGCCTCCTTTTGAAAACCTCCAGTGAAGGAGNTGCTCCGAAAGTCGATGCTAGCCTCAGTACTGTGGACGCACACCAACGACTTAGTGGGGACACACACAATCGACTGTATCAAATCGATTTCTAAAAAATCAACTTCTATTAAATTGACCTAATTTCATAGTGTAGACATATACCCTTAATTGCAGAGTATTTTCAGTGACTGTCTCTTCAGTGTTTGCACAATGCCTAGCACAGTGGTGTTCTGGTCCATGACTAGGGGGCCTAGGACTATGGTAATACAATAAGTAAATAAATAATATGAGACTGAGTGCAGTGTGGAAGGTTTTGCCTGTTTCCAGAAAGTGGAATAATTTTTCTTGTGTAAGCTTCAAAAAGAAAATAATTTGTTTTAGTCAACTTATCTTTCAGGAAAGCAAGCCTCATTCTTGAAAGTGTAACATTTTGGGGGATTGGACGTCTGAGGGCTTTGCTAGTGAGCTCCAGTCTTTCACCTGTAGGTTACCAGTCTGAATCCAGCCCAGCTCACCAGGTATTAAAGCCTGTTCCCCTTTGGTGACCCATATAGGAAAGAAGTTTGGTGACACTCCATCCCTGTTCCCACACTACCATTACCACCAAGCTTTGCATTGATTGGTAGACTTAGCAGAGATGCCAAGAACTGTGCGGGCCATGGAAATTGATGTATCCCAGTTTTCCATAGAGGTAGAGTGCTTCAGATCAGGGCTGAGGCATAACAGCATGTTGTTGTGTGTTGGAAGCTTGTCCTGCTACTTCCCTGTATGTATGTCATTCACCAGCGCTGTCAAGCCAGTCCCTTTCACTAGCACTAAATCCATACATTTTTTTTAAAGTTGAAATATACATACAGTTTAGTTATAAAATGCAAATAGCCCATTACAAAACATCACACATAGAACTATACAAATCTTGGCAGCTACACATAATCACACATGGGCAGCTCTGTAACCTTTTCTGTTGTGATTCTTTTTTAGCATGTATCACTGACAGCTCCTTTGACAAGGTCTACATAATGCTGCCAACATCCTTTTTTATTATATTTATTGCAGTCAGCTTCTCAGATGGAGAACCTTTCCCAGGAATGCTGAAGTGTCTTACAACATCTTTCAAAGGCTGATTTCCTTTCATTGTCACATGTTCCCAACATCTCTCGGAGTTGCTCAGGTTTTTTGCTTTATGGTTATTTTTGAGCTTTGTTGAACCACAGTGCATTGAAATATGCCTCTTCATATTCCTTTTTTATATGTTGTGAGGGATGCTCAGGTTTTCCAAAGAAATGTACATCAGAATTTCTTCATTGTTTTGTCCATACTTTTCTGATCTAGAGTTAGGTCTGATGCCATCAACAGAATGTTTTCTGCCTCATTTCCCATGGTGTATATAGAAAAATTGGTATTCCTCATTATAAGTCCTGATGTACTAGAAACTGTTTGAGATGGCCTATCCATTCTGACTACACTAATGTATCAGCAGCTTTGGGGGGCATATTATTGTCACTGGCCTTGAAAAGTAATAAATTATATATGCTTGGTTTAAATTCTTCTGACATTAATGTACTTTTAAGGCATCTTGTTCTTCCCCTCCCTCATTGCTCCTATAGAACTGCCCCCTCCATCTCTTTCTGTTGAGTTTAGGCATCTTTGCTGAAGCTGCTCTGTTTTTGGCCTGCAGCCCAGGTCTCAGAAGAGCCACCTCTTTAAGGAGTTTACATTTCCTGACCCTGCCTGCTACTCTCCTTAACTGTATTCTGTACTGGGGATTTTGCTGACCTCATAGCCTTCTTAGTGTGCTTAGCTCTTCTAGTAAAAGCTGTAAAACATTAACTCTGTAAGTGCCTTCTAATACAAGGACTCCATTCTTTTTTCTATCTAATAGGTGTGTATCAGGTAAAGTAGGAAGCAGTATCAAGCAAAGGAAGGTACTCCACAAGCAAACCTTTGTTGTGGAAAGATATGCAGGCAAGGATGGGCATCTGAGGATGAGAGCACAGATGGGGAAATGTTGTACATGTTGGAGATGGACAGTTGAGAGAAGAAGTGGGGGTGGGAGAGGATGTGGATGACGAGCATGAATTTGGCAATGGAAGAGGGTTGAAAGGAAAGACAAGGTACAAAAGGGAAAGAAGAGGAAGAAAACCAGGAGACTGAAAAAAAGAGGTAGAAGAAGGAAAAATAATGGAAAATCCAAACTTTTGGACAATGCAAAGTTGAAAATTGAGGAGAAGAAACAAAAGAAGGCTAAGTATAGAAGGCTTCATGTCAAAAGTAATGACAATTTGTGTTTTCAGGGAAGGACCCCTGAATATCCTTGCTAGAGTTGAGAATCAAAGCCTCCAACAAATTCTCTTTTGAGTTCTCCTCTGCACTGATCTCTACTCCCTTGATATGTACTCACCCCACCTGCCTCCTCCAGATACAGACCATTCTGATTTAACTGCAATCTGTCTTCATCTGAATGTCCAGGCTTAACAGCTGAGCCTCATTTGGGCCTAATCAGCTTCTTCTCTCAGGCTCATGTTTATTTAAAAAATAAATGCATCTAGACCACACTGCTGATTACAGTGTGGACCAAATTCAGACCTGGGGTATGAAGATGCAACTCCATTGGCTCTGTCTGTTTTGCATTATACCACAATTCAATTATATAATGATGTTTTCATGCTATTTGCATATATCACTTTCTTAGAGCCTATAGCTATAGTACCATTATCCCAGTTGCAAACAGCACTAGCTTACCCTGGATACCATGACATTTCATATGAAAGATGAAACCAATTAAATTAAGATGCTTATCTAGAAATAGATTTGTACAATAACTTCTACAACAAATCATATTTGTTAATGTAAAAATAAACACACAGACAATAGAAAGGAGGTTAAGGGGGAAAGTCCATTAGGGATTTCTCACCTGACAGCTGCATTTAGGAGAAGCTGACCCACCACTGTCATTTCATTCTTCAAAGGAATAGCATCCCCCCTGCCAACTTCACCCCTCAGGAATGCTACTCTGAATTACAGAAAGAATCAAATATGCTATTAATAAAACCAAACGTGAGGACAGGCAGGGAAACAAGTTATTTTCATTTTTAGGCATGAAAAACAGTATTTAATTGACTCATGACTTGCCATTTGCGCAAACATTTGTGAATTATGCTGTTGTCTCTTGCTTTATTAAATCCCGTTCCTATGTGTGATACACACACATTTAAACTTGCATAGAGTGCTAGACTTAATCTATTACTGCCAAATACTGGGATTCCCCAGTCTGACACACTAATACAAGTGTTGACTCACCATATTTTTTTAGCACTATATTAAAAGGAATGTTTGACATTAAGTACTAAGATTTTAATCACTTTTGGGACAGCTTATCCATATCTCTTGAATAATAAAAGATGAGAAAATGTTAAATTTAACAGTGTGTGACTGGCATGAGTGCAGACTGCATGGACTGTTTGAGATAAGGCAGCCAACAGAAGTGAAATTGATGAGTCTTACTAATAGGAGACCTCATTTCAGCCAACTGCTACAAAATCTTAACTGAGCTTTCATGAGTGAGCACCATTATTTGAGTGAGAATTGCAGGTTGTGTGGATTAGTTAAATCTGACTGTGCGCGCATATATGGATATATGTATATAATTACTGGTAAATTAAGAGGTATTTGTAAAATGTCATACATCTAGGTTAGAATTGTCAAAAGTACCCTAGTGATTTAGGAGCCTTAGTCCCATTGACTCTCAGAGATGACGTCTAAGTACCACATCACTTTGAAAATAAGATTGAGGCGCCTAAATCTCTTAAGCACTACTAAAATTGTACCTCTAGTTTAGTGTCTCAAATAACATGAAATAGGGAAATGCAAAACATGGTTCCTCCATAAAGGACCTACCTTTTCCTTGCTGCATAAATCATGAGATCAAAGAAGGCAAAATAACTTTTTAGGACTGAAGACTTCTATGGTAGTTTTCAGTTTGGAGTACCTGTTTCTCCCTTTTAACTGTAAATAACCCTAAACAGTGGGAGACATATGTATTTTCAAGAATACCTGAATAGCAATCCATTCTCAGGAGAAATAAATAAATAAATGGCAGCGGGCAGAGGGAGGAGGAGAAAAAAAACACAGCCAAAATGGCTTCTTAGTAGAGCATTTTATCTCTAATCTCTCCCAGAAAAAATGAGTCAAAATAGTTTCCTCAGACTTCAGTGGTAGGCTTAGACAATTTGGAACCAGAAGTACAGGCCACGATCCTGCAAACATGTAAGCACTTTCTTAACTTTACTATCGTGATTAGTCCTGTTGATTTCAGTTGGACTACTCATGGTAGTAAAGTGAAGCACATGTGTAAGTGTTTGCAGGTTTGGGACCTTAGTATGTTACTTAATTCATGTGACTAATATCAACCAACTCAACTTGAAAATGCACTGCAAAACCTTCCTGTGAATTTTTATCTAAGTATCCAAACAGTGGAAATCTGCATTTCAAATCTTCAACATTTTCACTTGCAAGGAAAATCCATGCAAATTACTGAATTTTCACAGAACCTCTGTGGAATCAAAATAAGCACAAACAGTTCTAGTCCTCAGTCAAACTTTTCCAAACTTCAAATGTTTGGGTTTGATTTTTGTTCAGGTCAAGGAACATCAAAGGGTTGGGTTAGTTCTTATTTTATCTGAACCAGTTCTCTGAACCATCTCTAATAATACATTAATCTTTTAAGAGCAGATGTTTTTCCAACCAAGCCAGTGGTGGAAAAGGGAGATAAAAGGCCAAGATTAGCCTGGTTCACTACCTGGTCCCCCACCAAATTATATGACAAAAAAGCCGTGGATTCAAAGCCCAAGCTTAAAGCCTCCCTGAGCTTCTGTTTATATGCTGTATGTCTGCACTTATGAAATTGTTATTGACTTTAAAATGTATTTTCAATGATGTTTGGAATATATATTTGCTTTTAACTAGAAATAGAAGATGAAACCCATATTATATTTGTGCTTAGGAGGGGTATTCCAAGTGAACAAGTGAAGCATGCAGATAGAGAACAGGCAAAGCGCGTTGTCTACTCAGTAGTTTATGGAGCAGGTAGGGATCTGTATAGAACTAGAAACAAGTTTATTCTCACTGTTTACTTTTGTAGATGATTAACTAGAGCTGCAATGGATTTGAGTTCATTTGAATTTTTAAAAGCTAGCCATACACTGAATTTCTGAAGGTGAATAACGTGATCTCAGAATATTACATCTTGATTTTTTTGACTATCAAAAAAATCATTCAGAATAATATAGCAGCATTAACACAATATGAAGGTTATTCCTTGGCTAAGTTGATGCGTTGACTTATTTTGCATTTTGACTTCTAAGTACATCTGAGCTACTATAAGGAGACTCATGAGTCAATGTAATTCAAACATCTGTCTTTACCTACCTAAAATTAGTATAATTCAGTATGGAATATCTTCTGCATACCACTGGTGGATGCATACATAGAAGATGAAAGAAGTTATCGGATCAAGGACAGAATTTGGCCTTGAATGTTATTTTTATTAACCTCCCTGTACTGTACCATAAGTGTAAATAGTACTTTACAAAATATTGTAGAGAAAAGATTTCTGCTCTTTGGAGCTCAGAATTTAATTCAGACAAAAATATACATACAATTCCTTTAATATTGGTGAAATTTCTGTTTTAATAAAATGGGCTTCTCCTGTATACTTGACTATCATGATCTCATACCACTATGTAAAGGATTTTCCTTTATTATCCCATTCATTCAACTATTTAATCTATTTTTAGATGTGCTGATTTTTTTTCTTAATCTACTATAAAATACTTCAATTTATATAGCCTTCCTAAAGGTGACCTACAAAAGGAAAAATAGAGTTTGTTTCTATGTTACTTCTATACAATGTAAAGGGAAGGTCTCCCCCTGAAAAGATTTTGCTTGAAACAAGTGAAGATTCTGAATAAAAATCACTTTCCTGGAAGTTCTCTTCTCATTAATAAATATATCTTTCCAAGGCTTGGATTTCTAATGTAAAGAATAAATAGAAATAACTGACATTTGTACATCACAAAAAAAATAAAGGACCCAAACCCAATTTTTATTCCTTTGCATGTCACCTTTAATATTTATTTGGCTGATACTGAGAAATGCTAGTGCTCTTAAAGGCAAATTTACTAACACAACTCATTGATTTAACTGTTTAATAAAACATTGAAATAAGAAATCTGGTAGCAGTATAGACCCTAAAACATTAAAAACTAGAGCCGTACAGTAATATCTTGATATAACTACACTTGTATGTGACTTAGAATCATAGTGGTAAGGGACCACAAAGGTTATCTTGTCTAACCCGCTGCCAAGGTGTGGGATTTGTTGGGTCTAAACCATCCAAGACAGATGGCTATCCAGCCTCCTTTTGAAAACCTCCAGTGAAGGAGCTTCCACAACCTCCCTAGGAAGTCTGTTCCATTGTCCTATTGTTTTTACAGTTAGGAAGCTTTTCCTAAGAATAAATCTAAATCTGCTATGCTGTAGTTTGAACCCATTGCCTGTTGTCCTGCCCTCTGTGGAAAGAGAACAACTTTTCTGCATCTTTTTAATGGCATCCTTTCAAGTATTTGGAGGCCACTATCTTGTCCCCCCTCAATCTCTTCTTTTCCAAACTAAACATACCCAGTTCCTTCAGCCTTTGCTCTTATGACTTGCATTCCATCCCTTTGATTATCTTTGTCACTCGCCTCTGGATTCTTTCCAGTTTCTCCACATCCTTTCTATACATTGGTGACCAAAACTGGACACAATCCTTCAGCTGAGGACTAACCAGTGCTGAGTAGAGTGGAACTATCCTCTCCCATCGCATTGCTGACTCATGTTGAGGTTGTGATCCACCACAACACCCAGATCCTTCTCAGCAGTGCTGCTGCCAAGCAGTTACCCCCATTCTGTATTTGTGCATTTGGTTTTCTTCCCTAAGTATAGCACCTTAAATTTGTCCATGTTGAATTTCCTTTTGTTGTCTATACCTCAGTTCTCCAATTTATCCAGATCCTTTTGTATTTTAGCTCTATCCTCCAAAGTATTGGTAAACCCCCCCCCCCCCCCCCAGCTTTGTGTCATCTGAAAATTTGATGCTACATCCAGGTCATTAATAAAGATGTTAAACACCAGACCTAGAATAGATCCCCGTGGTACCCCACTTGAAACCTCCCTACACTCTGACATCATTCCATTACTAATTACTCTGTTTGCAGTTGTTTAACCAACTCTGTATTCACTTAATGGTGGTTCCATCAAGCCCGCATTTCTCCAGCTTACTTATCAGAATGTCATGTGGGACTATGTCAAAAGCCTTGATGAAGTTCAGATATATTATGTCCACCACATTCCCCCTATCCACCAAACCAGTTACACTGTCAAAGAAGGAAATCAAGCTGGTCTGGCATGATTTGTTCTTGGTAAATCCATGCTGGCTGCTAATGATCCTTCATCCTCCAGGTATTCTCAAATTGAATGCTTTATACATTGCTCTAGTAGCTTCTCATGTATCGAAGTCAGACTGACTGGTCTATAGTTCCCCGGCTCCTCCCTTTTCCCCTTTTTAAAGATGGGCACTATGTTATCCCTTCTCCAGTCTTCCAGGACCTCTCCTGTCATCCATGAGTTTGCATATATTATTGCCAGTGGCTCCGAGATTTCTTCAGCTAATTCCTTCAGTACCCTCAGGTGAATACCATCAGGCCCCGCTGATTTGAATTCATTCAAATTGTTCAGAAGATCTGATGTATTCTTTACTTATCCCAATCTGCATCTCTTCCCCTTTGTCTATAGTAAGTTCGCTATACATTTTATTTTTTATGAGAAGACTGAAGCAAAGTAGGCATTGAGCAGCTGTGTCTTTCTATCATCTTCCGTTACCAGCTCACCTTCTCCACTGAGCAGCGGACTCACACCATCCTTGATTTTTCTTTTTTGTCTGACACTTAGTCGTCTTCAGGAATTCTTCCCCCATTTCAGAGAGCTCTACCTATTTACAGATTTAGTTATGTTTGAAGGGCAACACAGCAAATGAAGAAAACACAATGATGGTCATATCACAGAGTTTTTCTGGTCGTTGAGCCTTTACACTTGGATCACATTTTCAAGGTCTTCCACGAGAGCTAGATACAAAAACCCCTGAGACTCTCACCTAATCACTGGCCTCCAGAAGTTAGTACTTTAACACACAAACCAAACAGCATGAGAAGTGACAACACTGCAGACTTCCTGTCTACTCTGAAGCAATTCACTTCACCTGTGCCTCGTTCATCTGTTAAAAAAAATATAATAAGGAGCACCAAAGTATCTGTTAATTAAATCCTAAATTAGGCCATGTCTATACGTACAGCACTGCAGGGGTACAGCTGTATAGATACAGCTGCACTGCTGCAGCACATCTGTTAAAACCATCTCCATGAGTGGCAAGAGCTATGCTGGCAGGAGAAGCTCTCTCATTGACATAGCGCTGTGCACATGAGTGCTTATGTCAGTGTAACTTATGTCGCTCGGGGGGTGGAATATTCACATTTGTTACAGTTCTCTTGTGAAGCCACAAGTAGTTTCCTAACTGGTATAGACAGACTCTGGTAATTCAGTTTTCTGAACAATGAATGAGAAATTTTGGGGAAGTGGGGGAGAGTTAAATTAATTGTCAAACAATAATACAACACTGGAATAATTCCATTAGGAGTCATCCCAGATGTCTTGCAAATTTCTGATTCTAGTACCTTGGCTAGATTTGTTCTTCTAGACTCTGTGCAGCTCCTGACATAGCTGAGTACAAAATACTACAGAATTGTTACGAAATGCACATCAGACAGACAGTGATGGCATTTGGGTGGCTGAAATCCTCCCCCTCTCAAAAACGCAAGCTAGTTTCTCTTGACATTATTACTGTGACAACTAATATTTTATATCTCTGGTGCTTCAAGACATTGCCTTTCAGCAAATGTTATTTGCAGACACAATGTTGTTTTTGTTCCTATGTTGCTGACACCTAAATATCTGTCTTTGAAGGCTAAAATCAATAATGTTGATGTATGGTTTTATTTGCACTTGAACTACTTGGTTCATAAATTTCTTTAAATTGTACCTCAGCTTTTAATCTCATACAATGGAAAACTCTGATCTCATTTTTCTCTCATACTCCTTTGCTTTATCTTGTTACATATTCACTTTGATATAGTTTTACTTACTTATCCAGCATCTAGATGTGTTATCTTGTTGCGACTTTCTCTACACTTCCTTTAAAATCTATCCTCTCTTCCATCCCTCCTGTTAAAACCTTGGTCCATGCCTTGATCATCTCTTGTTTCAGTTACTGAATTCTTCTTCTCTGATGCTTCCATGCATTCCACTTCTCCAGCTTGTCCAAAACACCCTACCTAAAATCATTTGGCTCCCTCACCCCCATCCTCATCTCTTCATTCACTTCCCTGCTTATTCAACATTGAATTCAATCTCCTTATCTTCATATCAAGGCTCTGCATAAATCTACCCCTGACTAGTTTATGAATAAAAATGAACAAAACTAAGAACCCTGCAGGATACATGGTATGAATCTAAAATACAGATAATAGCTTAAATACAAATTTTAGGATAAGATGTAATATGCAGTGGGGGGGAAAGCCTCTGCTGAGTTGCACCCAAATTCAGTGAGGCATTTCAGCAATGAGTTTAGTCCTTTCCTAATCAGTGAAAACACTTAAGCTTAAAATGAAACCTACTTAAGTAGTTTGCTGAATCAGGACCTTAGTGTATGTGATCATCCAAATTTGTGAAAATAACTACAGTGGTCGTATTCCATTACTCAATGTACAGTTCAGTACTAATATTTATAATGAAGCAATATTTAAATGATTCTGTTCTACATTATTGTGCACAAGGTAAAGAACGTCTTGCTGGATGTTTGGGGATTACTCCTCTTCAAGCTGGTCAATTTATAGAGAGTTTTCTGGTGAAATACAAGAAAATTCATGACTTTACAAAGAAAACCATTGAGCAATGCCACAATGAAGGTAATAAAACCTATAAGATGAATTCTTGTTTACTGTTCAGCTGCTATGCTACATTTTACAATAAGGACAGAGACTCAACTGAATGAATATGGAGATATACCTATCTCATAGAGCTGGAAGGGACCCCGAAAGGTCATCGAGTCCAGCCCCCTGCCTTCACTAGCAGGACCAATTTTTCCCCAGATCCCTAGGTGGCCCCCTCCAGGATTGAACTCAACCCTGGGTTTAGCAAGCCAATGCTCAAACCACTGAGCTATCCCTCCCCCTACAGATAATGCTTGTAGGATGAGAGAAAAAGTTGAAAGAAATGATGAAAATATCCACCCCTGATTAATGTGGTCTGTCCTGTGTTATGCTGGCAAACAGAGGATCTGGTTGGATCCACCACAGCTGCTTCTTCCCAGATATTGTTTTACTGGGAATGCTCTTTAGCATTTGTGAATGGCAAGAAGTTCCTTTCTTTTGAATATGGCTCTCAACGCCCAGTCAGTGGCGGCTCCAGGCACCTGCGCTCCAAATGCGTGCCTGGGGCGGCAAGCGGCGGGAGGTGCCCTGCCAGTCCCTGCGAGGGTAGCAGTCAGGCAGCCTTCGGCGGCTTGCCTGCAGGAGGTCCGCTGGTCCCGCTGATTCGGCGGCGGGTACGCTGAAGCCGCGGGACCGGGGACCTCCCACGGGCATGCCGCCGAAGGCAGCCTGCCTGCCGTGCTTGGGGCATCAAAAAAGCTAGAGCCGCCCCTGCGGCCAGTTATCCATATTTAAAGTTACTTTGAGATTAACTTATTGCAATGCAATGTACATACCACCATATTGTCAAACTAGTTAAAAGTTGCTGCTAGGGCATAACACAGCCTACTTAGTAAGCACTGTTTCACAAAGAGCACTTTATGCCTGTGGCCGTGATCTGCGCTGGCTAACCCAAAAGCTCACCAAGAAATCATGGGGATCAAAGGCTATAAAGCACTAAAAGATATGAACTCAAAACATCATCTGTGTGTCCCATGTAATATCACAGCAGATGTGATCCTCTGAAGAGTCTAAGCTAACAATTTAGTGGCTGTCTACACTTAAAGCACTGCAGCGGCGCAGCTGTGTCGCTGTAGCGCTTAGTGAAAATATTAATTATGCCGATGTGAGAGCTTCTCCCATCCACCCCCCAAGAGGCAGTAGCTATGTCAGTGGAAGAAGCCCCGTCAACATAGCACTGTTTATGCTTGGGGGTAGGTCGGTATAACTGCGTCGCCCAGGGGGGTGGATTCTCCACTCCTCTGAGCAACGTAGTTATATCAACATAAGTTGGTCTAAACCTTAGGGCTGGTCCACACTAGGGGCGGGATCGAACTAAGCTACTTCGACTTCAGCTACGCTATTCGCGTAGCCGAAGTCGAAGTAGCTTAGTTCGAATTTGGCGCGCTTACCTCGCGTCCGCGCGGCGCCGCGATCGAAGTTCGCGGCTCCCACGTCGACTCCGGTAGCTCCGCTCGCCCTGCAGGAGTACCGGAGTTCGAAGTAGCGCGTTCGGGGATCGACTTATCGCGTCCAGACAAGACGCGATAATTCGATCCCCGATAGTTCGATGGCTACCCGCCGATTTCGGCGGGTAGTGTAGACGGGGCCTTAGATTTGGGTTGATGGCAGGATGTCCTCAGTGAGGGGTTTTTCACTTTAGAATTAACTTTTTGCTTTTCGTCCATCAGAGCACTAGACTCACCTGTTCTTTTCTCAAACTTTCTCAGAGGAGAAGGTTGGTTGGGGAATGATAGGCTAGAGTAAAGGTCTGTTTTTCCAAAGGTTGATCTGATCTGTTTAATGTCTGTGTTGCTACTTTTGGTAGTGCATCTAGAGTGTTTGATAGGCTTTGAAACATCGAAATATATAACAATAAATATTTAGTGCTCAATGTAGGCAAAGTTATTGGCTTGTTGACTTTCTATGCTTATTTTTGAACTTGTGTGCATGTGCACATGCATGAAGGCATGTAGAGCTGTTCAGGATAAAAGGAGAATAATTAGAAAGACAAGGCTGTTCCGAGGAGCATTGGTACGGCTTGGTGCAAATGGTGTTAGATGCCTCCAACAAGTTGCTTAGTCATTTACTTGGTGCTTCCTTCCTCACACCAACCTACCTGATCTCTTAAGCTGTGTCACTTCATCCTAAAGTTTTTCTAAGTTCTTCGAGTACTTGCCCATATATATTATTACTCCTGGGGGAATTCTGTGTCAGTGTGTGGTGCAGAATTCATGTCTCGCACCGATTTATTTGCTTCCCCTCATAAAAATGACTGATGGGGAAACAAAAGGGAAACTGCATAAGCGGTCATGTGCCGCTCCCCAACAGCATGGGCGTGTCGTTTTGGGTGCCTGGAGCAGCCAACGAAGTAGTAAATCACTGGGGGGAGGGGCAGGCCTGGGAACAGCCCAGCTGGTGCTGGGTCAGACCTACCCCCCCATCTGCCCAATGCCCATGCATCTGGACCCCCCCCATACCCAGACTCTGCCCTGTCGAGCCTCAACCCCCACACCCAGAACCCCCCCACTGAGCCTCCTGCACCCTAACCCCCACCCCGCCGAGCCTCACCCCCTGCACCCAGAGCCCCGCTGCACCCAGAGCCCCCGCGCACCCGGCCCTTCCCAGTCCCATCCTGGCCAGTTGCTCCTACCCTGCGCTGGGCTCAGCTGCTAGTCCCTGCTGGATTGGGGGTGGGGTAGGAGCGCACTTCCCCTGCACAGAGCAGCTGGGGCTGGAGCTGGATCAGACCCACCCCCCCAAGAAGCTCCCCCAGATTTGCACCCCCCTATTTCCTACCCCCATCACTCCTCAGCCATGGGGGGGGAGGAGTCGTCCCTGTACAGGGAACTGCTCCTCCATCCGCCTACTCCCCGTGCATCCAGACCCCCCATACTCAGACCCCCCTGCATAGTCCCATCCCCCCTGCATGTGGACCTGTGCATCCAGACCCTCACCCCTGCACCCAGACCACCCCCTGTTGAACACCCCACACTTGAATCCCCACCCTGACAAGTCCCACCCCCTATGCACCTGGACCTCCTCACAAGCCTGCCCCACCCTACTAAGCCCCAACCAGCTGCACTTGTACCCCCCCCCCACCAAGCCCCACTCTCCCAGCACCCAGTCTCCCCACAACCAGAACCCCCCACTACTGAGCCACAGCCACCTTCACTTGTACCCTTCCTGCAGAATCCCATTTCCCCTGCACCTGAAACTCCCCCAACAAGCCCTTGTTCATCCAGATCCTCCCTGCACCTGCCCCACACACTAAGCCCCTCCACACTTGGATCCTGCCAGATTGAGCCTGCCTGCCCACACCTTGTGCACATGACATGGGGCTGCTAACCCTGGTGATTTGCTTCACCTGCTACTTCTGAGGGAATTCTGAACCAAAAAAATAATTTTAAAATTCTGCAATATTTATTTATCAATAAAGAAATGTGGAGGCTCCAGCATGGCAGTGGGGAGCACAGGCCACATTGAGGTGGGAGACCACACTGCAGCCTTCCTCCACCCATGCCCCCCAGACAGACCTCTGGCATGGGCCCAGCCTTTGCGCTATGTCAGGGTCAGGTGCAGCTTCACCGCTGAGTCTGTGTCCCAGAGGGGAATGGGCTACAGGGTGATCTCCCACCACTGTGCAGCCAGTGGCCTGTGCTCCCCACTACTATGCTGGAGCCTCCACATTTATTTATTGACATAAAATCTGCTGAATTTTAAAATATTGTGTGCAGCGTTTTTTTTGGTGCAGCATTTTTAATTTTTTGGCGCAGAATTCCCTCAAGAGCAGTATTATATTCCACTCTTAATCAGACACGGCCCATGCGCTTAAGATTGGAGTCTTTTGGCCAGCAGTGTCCGCTGGGGCCATGCATGCATCCTGAATGTCCTTGCGCTCCCATACTACAAGCATAAAAGGCAATGCAGGACCAACCACCACTCACCACCTGGGGCTCCAGTTGGGGAGCAGGGTTGGGGTGCAGGGGTTTGCCCCACTCTGGCACCCACCCATCCACAAGCCCCTGTGCCCCAACCCCGCTCCCTGGCAGGAGTACCAGGCGGGTGGAGCGGGTTGGGGTACGGGGGCACCTATTTTTCTGGGAGTCCCCAGTTGGCCAGGGTTCCTGGGCATGGCCCCATTGGCTATGCCACTGCTTCGCCTCTCATTACTTCACTCCTAGGGTATGGATACTCACTAAAGACAAATGGGGATGTGTAGAGGGCACAGGATTTAATACAAGGAAAGTCTGAAGCTGTTGCCCCCCGCAAAAAAACCAACATTCTCCATGGCCCTGCAGCCACAGCTACTAAATACAGTTCAAGAGCACAAATGCTGACTGATGCACAGAAGAAATATGCAAAAATTTTGGCTCTTGAATTGGATTATGGCTTTGTAACTCTGAGGCTGAATTTTTGTGGGCCAGCAGCCATCAAGTCTATTTAATGAAGTATAGGTTTCTTAGGCTGTTTTATGCTGGAGCACATCATATATCAATATAATGCAGTATAATTTGACATGAGCAAGGTTCATTCTGGGAACAGAGATCTTATTCAGCAAGTATCTCACAGAGAAAAAAAAAGTTAAAATTTTACAGTAATTTGTAATGAATAATAAGATGAACCAATTCCTTCACTACCCCAAACAATGACTTATGAAAATGTAAGTTTATTTAATAAAATAAATATACAATTTATAAAAAAGTGACTGGTCTGTTGGGTGCATGCATACATCCTAGCCCACATGTCATACTCAGCCCTGTCAGAAGGGAACATTCTGGGTCCTGTAGTTTCCCCCAGCTGGAGCACATGACCAGGAAGGAGTTATGGGGCTGGAGGATCATGTGACTGCTTTGGGAAGGGGACTATATAAAGAGAACCCTGATCTCACTCTGAGAAAGTCAAGGTAGAGACATGACCTGGAGGGAGACTCTCCAAAGTGTAGGACTTGAGAAAATTGCTACTGTAATACAAGAATCACTGTAGTCACTCATCAGAAGGCCAGTCCCGAGTGTCTCTTGTTCAACAACTAAGTTTCAGGTGCCCATCCCTGCCAAAAGACATCCCTATTTCCATTCAGTTGTGTGTATAAGAGACCAGGTAGATAATAGAGAGATCTGCTTTGAAGCTTCATTGCAATTAATAGAAAAGATTGAGGCACTTAAGGCATTACCCACTGCAGATAATCAAGCAAAAAGAAAGTTATTTGCCTGTCTGGTTTGTGGAGCTTTTCAAGATGTGTTGTCCAGATATATATTCCACTCTTGGTGACCTAACATCTCAGACTGGAAATAAGGTGTGAATTTTTAAGTGACAGTAATTAACCATTGGAACAATTTACCAAAGGTCCCAGTGGATTCTACATCAAGAGTGGATGTTTTTCTAAAAGATCTGCTCTAGGAATTATCTTGGGGGAAGTTCATGGCCTGTGCTATGCAGGAAGTCAGACTTATATGATCACAATGATCCCTTCTGGCCTTGGAATCTGTGCTTGAGACTGGCCAGCAGTGTCTGTTGTGGCCACGCATGCATCCTGAGTGCCTTCACGTCCCGCTCTCAAGAGCGTAAATGACAGTGGGCCCAACAGCCAATCAGTTCTCTCTCCACTACAGAATCCAATCTATAATAGGAATCAGTAATAGAGGGGAAGGAAGGTAGGTCATGGAATATATATAATATGGAGAACACATCACGAAGAATTGAAGTTACTGTACAGGCAAGCAACTTTTCTAGATCTAGATATATTCCAGTCTTAGTGACTCACAAGAAGTGACATGATGTAATTTGGTGGGTGCTTGGAGTCGATCTAAAAATTGATTTCAATACAGTCCTGCCATAAGAAACGCCTGCTCTGGAAGCTTCCACTAATGAATAGTATTTGGTAAATTGGAGAGAGTCCAGAGGAGAGCAACAAAAATGATATAAAGTTTAGACAACCTGACCTATCAGGAAAGGTTAAAGAAACTGGGCATGTTTGACCTTGAGAAAAGACGACCAAAGGGAGACATAACAGTCTTCAAATATGTTAAAGGCTTTTATAAAGAGGACAAAAATCAAATATTCTCCATGGCCACCAAGGGTAGGACAAGAAGTAACTGGCTTAATCTGCACCAAGGGAGATTTAGATTAGATATGAGGAAAAGCTAACTATAAGGATAGGTAAGTAATTTTCTCAGACTTCTACAGGCTGAAAATGATCTGGGAATGTCTGAGGTTGCACAGTTCTCTCTGAGGTGGAGTTGGGAGAATGCCCCTGATAAGGACTGCACAGTTTCCAGTATGGCCATGCAAGCATATTATATGGATAAGACATAAAGGCCCAAGGAAAACACGATGATGTTTACATTTGTAGGAGACCCAAGACTCCCTTTCTGACCCATAGAATTCAGAAGAAGAGGCTTTAGGGGAATAGATAGATGATCCCTTCCCACTGTGTTATGAGTCAGATGAGGAATAAGAGAATTCCACCTCTAAAGGAGGGGCTGCTGAGGCAGGAGAACTGGGTGTAATATTGGAGCAGCTGTTGTGGTGGGGAGGAGGTCAGTATTGATGTAACAGTGGGCATGCATACCAGAGGACTTAAATTCAACCAAAAGTAAATAACACTCAAGCTCCTCCAAAACTTCGAGATCCTTTGGAACCACATATTTTCCTGGCACTGATTTAGGTGGTATGGTGAATCTTTGGGCTCAGGTATAGCCGAATGGGGTACCCGGGGTCAATGTACTCCATGTGTCATAATAGTAAGCAGGGCCAAGGAAGAGGTTGCCACTGGTTCTCAAGCACTTGGTAAGTGCTGGGGCCGGAGCAGAGCCAGGTCTGGGGAGTGGGCCTGGATGCTAAGTGGGTGGGCCATAGCCCACCCAGGCCCACCCGTGGCTATGCCCCTGGGGTGAAGTTGTAGATATTTTCTCTTTTTCAGTGTATTATCAGAACTGTCAAAGAATATACAATTTATATACTCACCCCAAAATACATCACACTTTTAAATACAAACATTTTGTAGAAAAAAAAAAAAACCAACAATTTGCAATCTATTGTTACCAGTCACAGTGAAGAAGAGTGCATCGTCATTACATTTGTTACTTTAATAACCAACTAATCCTGTGTCAGGAAAATTACTTTTCTCAGAACAAGCTGGGTGAGGTAATATCTTTTATTGGACCAACTTCTATTGGTCAGAAAGACGTGCTTTCGAGCTTACACAGAGGTCTTCTTCAGGTCTGGGACACTTACTCAGCTAAATATAAATGGAATAGATTGTTTAGCATAAATAGTTAACATATTTCAAGGGACCATTCAAGGTGAAGTGGCCTATTAACACCCATCCAATCATGAGGAAACAAAGGGTGGGGAAGCAGCTGGTGGAGAGGGTTGTTAGTGTGAGAGATATTTTTGTAATAAGCCATAAATTCAGTCTCTATTCAGTCCATGATTTTTAGTGTCTAGCAAAGTTATGAATTTAAGCTCCCTTGTTCATCTTTTGAAAATGTTGTGCAGGTTTCCTTTGAGGATGAGGACTGATAGGTCAGATATAGAGTGATTGCTTTGTGAAAAGTGTTCACCCACAGGTGATATTGTGGTTTTGTGTTTTATCATTTTCCTGCGTCATTTTCTCAGAACAGCACTTTCAACCTCTTTTTATAACAGCAAATAATTGATTCAGACTTTTACTCACAGAAGATATGCTGTTCCTTGTTTATTCTTTGCAGTGCTTAAAAAAATTACTATAACCACAGGTTTTAGAGACAAGGTGAGTGAGGTAATATTTTTTATTGAACCAATTTCTGTGGTGAAAGACAAGCTTTCAAGCTACACAGATCTTTTTCAGGTCATCACCTCCTCCACCAACAGAAATTGGTCCAATAAAAGATATTACCTCACCCACCTTGTCTCTCCTGAGACCAATGCAGTCACAACACTGTACATAACCATGGGCTGTCATTTAATGCCATAATTGCATTAATAAGTTAGTTCTACTAAGGAGTAGTGGATTACTGCAAATATTTAAAGCCATAATTAAGTCCTAAACATCCTGTTTGATGAAGTGCTACTCAAGCAATATATTTTGTTTAGATCTACTTAAAATATAGGTCTTTTCTTGAAAGATGTATCAAAAAACATTCCAACTTCTGTGATAATGAATCCATGAATATAACCAACAAAAGTCCCATAGCTAAAATCCTTGGCTGCGAGCCAGTGCAGGGATGGAAGACACCTGTCTCTACTTGCGTCCATTATGAGCTGTCAACAATGATATAACCAGTATAGCTATACCAGCAAACCCTCCTACAGGAGGTGCAATTTTCACTGGGAAGGGTTGTTTTGCTGGTATAGCTTATACCAGTTTACTGAATAAAATAAGCTATACCAGTGTAGAGGAGCGGACTCACCTGCGGCGCCTCCTGCTGGTGACTTCTGGGAATTAGCTCATTCCAGCTCCGGAGCGCCCTCTGCAGGCCAGCGATTCGCCTGTCCTCTGGCCCCCATGTCCCTCCCTGGACCCCAGTGCTCCTTTAACTGGGGTGCTACCCCCTGGCAGTACCCCACCGATCTGGGTCTCCCCTCCCTGGGGAAACCCCAACCCACTGTCCCCACCTCACCTCAGTATAAGGCTACTGCCAGTCACCAACTAGTCCCACACCCTGGGGAAGACTGCAGTATCAGCCTACTCATCACGGGTTGGGTTTGGACCTGCTGCCTTGGCCTACCCCTGGGCTGCCCTCTGCAACCCTCAGTACTCATTTGCCAGGCCATACCCTGGGGCTTTCCAGGCTGGAGCTCCTCAGCCTATCCCCAGCCCTGCTCAACTCAGGTACTCTATCTCTAGCTCCCTGCAGCCAGGCCCTTCTCTCTCTGAATGCAGAGAGAGTTCTGAGTTCCTAGCTTCCAGCCTCTTATATAGGGCCAGCTGAGGCCTGATTGGGGCGTGGCCCAGCTGCAGCTGCTTCCCCAATCAGCCTAGCAGCTTTTCCCCTTGCCACAGCCCTCCTCAAGGGCTTTTTTAACCCCTCTGGGCAGGAGTGGGGTGACCCAATAGGTACAACCAGCAAAATGACTTTTTTGCATCTGAGTCTATACTGGGGCTTTTGCTAGCATTGGCATGTTGCTTAGGGGTGTAATTTTTTCCCCCCACAGTCGTATGTGACATAGCTATACCAGCAAACCTTTTAAGCTTAGACCAGGCCTGAGTAACTTCAGCCTCTAATGATTTGAACTGGAATTGAGTGTGCTTAATGCCTTGCAGGGTTAGAGTAATGGAGATTTCAGTGATATGTGGTTGCAGCCACATTTCACTCTACCAGTCAGACTACTTTTGAATAGCTGGGGAATAAATGTTGAAACAAGTGACTTAGACTATTTTCAATATTCAGGAATATTGGCCAAAAGCATCAGGAAATTGCTGACAACTTCATATTGGAAGATTTGTTTCAAAACTCATATTTAACCACTCCATTAACGCTATTTTCTATTTTACATATCAAAAGGATATGTGGTTTCCATCATGGGACGTAAAAGACACTTGCCTAATATCAATGCTCGAGACTACAGACTACGTACTCAAGCAGAGAGGCAGGCTGTCAACTTTGTTGTCCAAGGTAAAAAAAAAAAAAAAAAAAAGGTTTAATTTAAGGTTAATTTGACTGGGTGGAGGTTGACAAATGAAGTCAACAGACAAGAAATAATAAATGGGTGGCATGAATTAATTTTGTATTTTACAGCTTTAAGTGACAGACGTATGAAACACTCACTAGCCTGTAGGGAACAAGAACACAATGGTATACTACAATACTCTATGGTAGCTAGCTGTATGAGGTGGAAGATTACTGCTGCAGCACTTCAAATGCAGTTTTCCTAAGGCTGTCTCTTTTTGGTTTCTTGGTCAGTTTGTGACTGGGCCTGTCTACACTTACAGCCCTGCAGTGGCGTAGCTGCACCAGTACAGAGCCACTGGTGCTGCTATAGCGGTTAGTGAAGACGCTACCTACGCCAACGGGAGAAGCTCGTATTCCACCTAACAAAGAGGTGGTAGCTATGTCAATAGGAGAAGCCCTCCTGTTGACATAGCGCTGTCTACACTGGGAGTTCAGTCCATATAATTGCATTGCTCAGGGGGGTGGATTTTCCACACATCTGAGAGATGTAGTCATACAGACATAAATTTGTAGTGTAGACCATGGCACAGAAACCAGGTTTCTGTGCCATGGTCTACACTACAAATTTATGTCTGTATTTTTTCAGACTTCTGTTTTTTGAGAAATACCTATAATAAGAGACGTTGTATTGTATTATTATTATTTCTGTTGCAACCAGGGCTCATTCTTTGTGTGGAATCAGCAGGAAGAAAGCATTAAAGAGTTAAACGGGTCTTATCTTTGCAATATAAACTAGCAAACTTGCCAAACAAAATGCAATAAATCCACATCATTTACTTATGTCAGTCTGCTGAGTTCACACCCCATTTGAAGTAAGTTAGTATCTTTAAATGACCCTTGCTGCTGCTTTAAGATGTTGCATTAAAAATCTACAGGTTTTTACTTATTTAAAGAGCTGATGTTGGCATGATTTGCATAATGTTTGCAAGTTAGAGTGAAGCTGGGAACCCTATCATGCAAATGAAAAGTACTTTTTAGACATGTTTATGAAGGTGCTTCTCATGAAAGTGGCTTGAATTTTCCTTTAGGAGTGAGCAATGAATTGTTGGGGGGGTTTCCCCTCAAACATTCTTTATTTTAATGTTTTGTTTTCAAAACCGGCAAATTAATTATGTAATATTCTGGACTACTGTCCATTGGCAGCCGCATCTTACAAGGAGGTGTAGAGCATCTGTAACGGAAGCCAATGGGAATTGAGGACACTCAGCACCTCGCAGAAGACATTTGGTTCCTTGCAGGCCTGAATCCCAAATTTCAGACGACAAATTTGGGTTTTTCAATTTTGAAACACCAGAAGAGAATTTTGTAGAATTGGTTGAAACTTGAAATTTCCATTCCACAGGAAATTCTGACATTTCAAAATTTTCTTTTCTCCTAAATTGAAATGAAATTTTTGAAATATTGAAATGACCTTATTGTCGCTTTCTATTGACTTTATCATTTTGACTAAGTATATTATATTATATTAATATTCAAAACAATTAAGTCAAAATGAAGCACTTTGACCTTATCAAAATGAAATGTTTCAGTAATTTATTGTCAAAAATTTCTGTGAAATTGATCTGTTCCCACAAAACGTTTCATTTAGTTGAATCAGCATTTTCCAGTTGAAAACTGTTCCACTGGAAAGCTTTCAGCCAGATACAGAATTCTGATAGGTATTTGGGAAGGGTGTTAAAATGGGGTTTATAATTTAAAAATATTCAATTATTTTTAAATATTACCAAAAAATTCCTTCCTACGTTGAGATTTTAATTTCAGAATCTCAGTTCTGAGATAGTTTTTAAAGACCATATTACACTCCTCTATTTACACTGACTATAGTTACTGTGGTAAAAGATACAGTAGTGATTTCGTATAGTAAGGTAGCATCTTATCTTGGTGACAACTTATACTCAAAAGACTATATTTGTTATGGCACAAATAGTGCAAGGAATGTATGGTGTACCAATTTGAAATTGCTGTCATTGGCTTTGACATGATTATTTTTGAAGAAATTTGTCTTATTAGCCATTCCCTAGCTCAATTTTCTTAACTGAGCTTGTGTCATCTTTTCTAACTCTATTTCACGGGTTTATTATAGCTTTAACTTATCAAACTATGCCTTACCATAACTAAAATCTAGGTTATTTAGGCTATTATGCACTTTGATTTTTCTCATGGATAAGTTAAGAAACTGCTTTTCTCTCTCACACATGCACGCAGTATGTAGGTATGTATATTTGGGATGATTCATGTTTCAGGGTATAAACCAACCTTTAATGGTAGTTCAGAAAAACATTTCTTGGGGAGTAGGCTATTCCGTAACTTCCTTTAGAGGCTTTCTTGCATCTTCCTCTTCTGAAGCAGCTGGTACTAGCCACTATCAGAGACAGAATACTGGGTTTAGCTTGACCATTGGTCTGGTCCAGTCTGGCAATTCCTATGTTCCCATATCAATATTAAAGGTGAATTCATACCTTCATTAATAGTATTAATTAGCATTTTTGATTCTTTGGTAATATTGAGCTTTTTCTTTGTTAACTTTATGGAGTCAGTTTCAGACCTGCTGTCATTTCACATAGTTCAGAGGACTAAAGAGCTCTCCCCCACGCCCCCATTTTATATTAAAAACAGATCACTTTCTTTTGTAGGATCTGCAGCTGACCTTTGTAAAATGGCTATGGTTGAGATTTTTACCTCTGTTGCCATTTCTCCAACTTTAACAGCCAGGTTAGTAAGCGAACCACTGCAATGTTCTTTTTCATTTTATGACAGAAGTAGCTGAGATAAAGGCATTTCTGGAATTTAATTCTTTATTGTTCCATGTAATATGACATATTGTACCTACACTTTAACTATGACTTTTCTTTCATATTACTCTATTCAGCTAGATGAATGTTTAGTATGCGTCTTAATTGTTTAACAAGCAAGGTCTGATGCTATTACTTTATATATTCACTGGAAGATTTTTCTTTATATTTTTGTGCTTAAGTAGATTTCTGTGTAAATCTATCCACATATACTGTGCCTGGTCATCAGATATAATGAGGACCCACAACTTATTTTAAATCATTGGTGTTTAGCATTTTTAAAAATTAAGCCCACTGGTCATGTCTTACTTATTTTGAATTTATTGTATCAAGTTGATTGAATATGATGTAAATTACTAACACATTCAATGGATTAGGGAAAAAAACATAGTAGCCAGGACACCAGTATTGAAGCGAACTGTATGAACAAATTGTGCTTCTCAGCAGGCAACTTTTATTTATATTGTTTATTATATTTATGTATATTTTATGTAATAAAGTGAAATATCTTATAGAATGTAAGGGAAAGCTAATGCATCACAATTTCCTTTTGTTAGTATAACTATGCACAGTTGGGCAATAGATCACAGGAAAGCCTCCAGATTCTTATATACCACTAGCAAGAAGAATAAAACCTAATTTTCATTCATAAAAGATAGAACTGTTGGTGCAGAAAGTCACTAAGCAATATTATTATTAGCTCTAATAGAAAAAAGCCTTGAAGGCAAACATGGGGAAAAAAGAAATGAATCCTGGTCTTTCATAAATTTGTGGTATGTGGTCAAATAGAACTTGAGGAATTTGAAGTAGAATTTCAGATAAAAGCAGAGAACAGAAGTTTGCAAAATGTCAAAGTTTTTATTGGAATATTTCTATGTGATATTGGGATTTTTGTAAAAAATCTCAATTGTGATAACATATCAAATAATTCAACAGGACTTTTTATTGAATCAAAAAACCCAGGATTTGGCCCCATAAATATACTTTACAATAATATAATACTTTTTTGTTTTGTATTTGTACAGCACCTATAACCATGACTAGGGCTCCTAGTACTATGGTAATGCATATAATAATATTAAATAATAACATAGCTCTTTACATGTTAAATATAGTTATGTTATTCCTTAAATATTTACTCATACATACATCTCACAGTGATTATGAGCATGAATATTAGTAAGTTACAAGCTTTCAGTAGAGACCTCACAAGCTACCTTTCAGGTCTGAGACATGAGCTGCTTGTAAAGAACAATGAACCCTTTGCCTGTTGGCACCAATACGTCTCTGTATCACACCTCCTATCATTAACACAGTAGAGCTAGCTGCTGGCTATTCTGCAGGTGTCAGTTCTGGGTGCTCTTTCCTGGACAGGGCATCTGCTACCACATTTTCTTTCCTCTTGGTGTGCACAATCTCCATCTCATATTCCTATAGTGCTGGGCTCCATTGCCATAGCCTAGAGTTGGTACCTTTTGGTTATGTGTAACCATACGTACCAAGAGAGTGATCTAACACCCTAACATTTCTGTTTCACTGATAATGTTTTAGCTGTTTGACTGTACATCAGGGCCGTCCCACAACATTTTGGCACCTGTGGCGGGGAGCTCAAATGACGCCCCATGCCTCCTTACTTGGGCCAAAACTTTGAAAGGTTTCAATTCTGCCTTCTTCCTGTTCTACTCCTCTCATGGTACTGCTCTGCTACCTACCCCAATAGAGGAGAACTAACAACTTAAAATGCCTTGTTCAAAAATTTTAAGTAACACTTAACTTTCAAACGCCTGAACAGCAAATGTAACTTTTCTTGTCTGCATAGTAAATGCTGGCATTTTTATCTGTTTGAATAATCAAAGTGGTGCTTTCCGTGCCTTCTTGGTTGCAAAGATTTGAACTGGTTCCTGAAGGTCCACAGTCTGGGCCAGCTCATGCTCTATTGAGATGGTTGCAAGGCCGACCAGCCTCTCCTGTGTCATTGTAGAGCATAGATGTGTTTTTATTAACTTCAGCTTGGAGAAGCTGCGTTCCCCACTGGCAACTGTTACAGGAAGTGCTAGAAGTATGTGCAGAGCAACAAAAGCATTTGGAAAGAGGGTGGTCATCTTATTTGTGCACATATATTCCAGAACAGCCTTTGGAGTTGATCCTGCTGAAATGTATCTTGAAAGGGCTTTCAGTTCATCACCTAAATCACTCGCATCAATATCGCGCATGTAACCATGTGTCAACACTGTCTCTAGTGCCCTGCATTGCTGGTGTAGGTGTTCTTCAGGTACAGTGAGGAGTTTTGGAATATCATACAACATCCCAAATATACTGCTGTGTTCCTTGAGCTTCATGAAATGTTCTTCAACTGACTGTATTGCACAATCTAGCACCTGGTTAAAGAATTCAACTTTGAATTGTTGTTTGGGGTCTCTTATGGGATTATCCCATGCCTCTTAATCAAAATGTCTTCTTCGGTGACTCTTGTATTCTTGAATGGGTGGGGAAATAGTGTGAAGTTCCTCTGCCAACTTCTGTGCACACTTCAGAATGTTTTGAAATCCCTCATCTTCCGGTAAGACTGTAGGCATGACTTTGCTTTGTCCAGTTGTTCCGTTGCTCCAGATATATCAAGGTCAACATCTTGGAGTCTCTTGCTTACAACATTTATTTCAAACAGTATGTCATGCCACAAAACTAAGCCACACAGAAATTTGAAGTGATGTATGTTTCTGGTGATTCCATTTCCCTCTGCCACTGTTCTCCCACGAACAGTTCCTGTCATAGCATTATCCTCCATAATGGCAACTATGGCATCATCTATCTTCCCAATTTGGTGTTTGATAGGCTTTATCGCCTCCACTTGACTTTCCCATTGTTTGGCATTCCGTGGTTTCAGTGTCAGAGAGCATGTTCCCAGATGTTGCTTCAAAATTTGCCATCGATGAGTTGATGCAGAGAAAAATACCTAGATTCTTTGAATTACATTAAAAAATTCAGCAGCCTCTCTAGAAGCTGATGCTGCATCACTGACCACCAAGTTCAATGAATGAGAACTGCATGGAACAAAAAAAGCTCGAGGGTTTAACTCTCGGATCCGTGTCTGCACTCCTCTGTTCTTTCCTCTCATGTTGGCACCATTATCGTATCCCTGACCTCTCATGTCAGCTATTGCAATTCCTGTATCTTCTTTAAGAAGCACATTTGTCATACCAGCTCCTGTAGTATCATCAATGTCAATAAATTGTAGAAAATGCTCTCTGACAGTGACCATTGCAGGGACATTTTTCACTGGGTTCTGTTGTTGTTACAAAAATCACCATTAAAGTAATTTGTTCCATATGGCTGATGTCAGGTATGCAGTCCAGAATAACAGAGTAATATCTTGCTGACTTCAGATCTGCCACAATCTTCTGTTTGACTTTTGTTGCCAGTAACTGTATGATCTCATTTTGAATTTTTTCCAAGGTAGTGGTGTGTATACATTTCTTGGGTGGTGACTCTTCTTAGATGTTCCTGGAGTACAGCATCAAACTCAGCCATCAGCTCCACAATTTTAAGGAAGTTTCCATTGTTTGGCGCATACAGCTGATCTGAAGTGCCACGCAGTGCTAGGTTTTGAGTAGCAAGCATTCTCACAGTGGCAATTTTCAGAACATTTTGCCAGTAAAGTGACTCTGATGCAATCTTCTCTTGATGCTGATCATCTATGGTGGCCTTTCACCTTAGTCTCATCTCAAGCTCTTTCAACCTATGGAATGCTCTCTGGTGATTTGCTGCCTTCTCATGGCATGCCACATTTCTAGCCAGATTTTTCCAGTCCTTTGTTCCTGTAGAACCCAATGTGGCTGGAACATTAGACTGGAAGAGTTTGCAACAAAAACAGTCTGCAGCATTCTGGGTTTTTGAATACATAAGCCATGGCCTCTCCACTTTGTCATGTCACAGTGCTCCCCTTTGGTCTCTCAGCTGCCCCTTTTGTATTTTCAAAATGTATGGTGGTGGTTGCAATTTTCCTTTGGAGGTCAGGGATCTATGTCTTCCCTTACCTAGACAACAGGCTGATAAGAAGTCAATCCAGGTCACAGGTCTTCTCCAGCATAAGCGTAATCCAATCCATGTTTGAAGTGTTCTGCCTGCTGAGCCACACAGAGAAGTCAGTTCTGTCTCCAGTACAGAAAATAGAATTTATTAGAGTGGTCCTGGACTCGACAATGGCTAGAGCTTTACTATCTCAGGAGAGGTTTCAGAGAGTGCAAAATGTCATTTTAGACTTAAAATCTTATCCCCTCTCCATAGTAAGAAAGTGTTTGAGGCTGCTGGGACATATGGCAGCATGCACATATGTAGTCCAATATGCCAGGCTGCATTTCAGGCTAATTCAGGGCTAGCCGGCCAAGGTGTATTCACCAATGACGTACCACATAGACATGCTAGTTCTCATACCAAATAAAATCTTATCCTCCCTACACTGGTGGATAGACTCAGCCAGTGTCTGCAAGGGAGTTCCCTTCACTCCACATCAACAATCTCTTACCTTAGTCACGGATGCCGCTGACTTGGACTTCCTGCAGACGCCTCCAAAGAGACTCTCTGTCTGCACATAAATATCATGGCGTTGAGAGCTATCCAATTAGCATGCATTGCATTCCTTCCTCACATCCAGGGAAGGAGCTTGTTGGTGTTGACTGACAACACGTTTTATGTAAGCAAACATGGAGGGGTTCAGTCTTCCCTGCTCTGCTGGGAAGTAGTTCTGCTTTGGACTTTTGCATTGTCAACTCTGTACTTCTGAAAGAGACTTACCTTCCAGGGACCCAGAATCAGCTGGCAGATCGCCTGAACAGGTTGTTTATCAATAGTGGTCCCTTCACCCTGACATAGCAAGGTCCATTTTCCAGCTCTGGGGAACTCCCAAAATGGATGTGTTGGCAACAGAAGTCTGTTTGCTCCCAAGCTGGCCACATCCCAGGTTCATTGACAGCCACTTTCCTGCTGCTGTAGTCAGAGGGTCTCCTTTATGCTTTTCCTTTCACCCCTCTCTACCCAAAGTTCTGTGCAAGGTCAAGCAGGACAAGGCCCATCTTATACTGATTACCCCAGCTTGTCCCCATCAGAACTGGTTTTCAGAGCTCTTAGACCTATCAGTCAGTCCCCACTGTCACTCCCACTTCACACAGACTTTATTTTACAGAATCATGGCTGCCTCCTCCACCCCAATCTTCAGGCAGAGGAGTCCTGCTCTAGGGAAGTTCAGGAGGTGATGCTGAGTAGTAGAAAACCATCAACTAGGAGTACTTACCTGGCTAAATGGAAGAGGTTTTCCATCTGGCCCATATGGAAAGGGGTTTCCCCATCCCTCACTTCTAGTCAGCACATTTTGGACTATCTTCTGTCCCTAAAACAGCAAAGGTTGTCGATTAGCTCAAGCAGAGTGCACCTAGTGGCTATCTTGCAGGGCCGGCGCAACCCATTAGGCAACCTAGGCAGTCGCCTAGGGCGCAGCTATTTTGGGGGCGCCGGCGCCGCGGCCGCCCGTAGAAATTTGGGGGCGGGACCTTCCGCCGCCGCTGTTGGGGGCGGGATTTCGGGGGCGGGACCTTCCGCCGCCTAGGGCGCCGGCAAAGCTGGCGCCGCTACTGCTATCTTGGCATTCCACCCACTCTTGAAAACTGCTCTTTTTTCCAACCCAATATCTGTAAGATTTTTAAAGGGCCTGAACAAACTATTTCCAGAGGGGCAGAACCCTGTTCCCCCATGGAGCCTGAATCTAGTCTTAGAATCATAGAATATTAGGGTTGGAAGAGACCTCAGGAGGTCATTAGTCCAATCCCCTGCTCAAAGCAGGACCAACACCAACTAAATCATCCCAGCCAAGGCTTTGTCAAGCCAGGCTTAAAAACCTCTAAGGATTTAGCAAAGCTGATGCTGATGTGTCCTACCTTTGAGCCTCTAGCAACCTACTCCCTGTTGTACCTTTTTTAGTGGCCATTATGTTGGCCAGGGAGAGTGGGGCAGTTGAGGGCACCAGTTTCAGATCTTCTATATACTTTCTTCTATTCACACAAAGTTCATCTTTGTCCTCACCCAAAATTTCTCACCAAGGTGGTTTCCACTTTTCATATTAATCAAGCAAATCTTCTTGCCGACCTTCTTCCCAAAGTCTCATGGTCATAAGGGTCTGAATGTTAGAAGAGCTTTAGCTTTTAATCTGGAATGGACTATACCTTTCAGGTCTTTGACTCAATTGTTCACTGCAGTTGCAGACAGATGAAGGGCAGTCCTGTGTCCACTCAAAGGATCTTATTTTGCATATCCAGTTGTATTCACCTGTGTTACTAGTCTAGTTGGCTAATATGAAGCCTTCGGATAGTGTGTTGAGTTATTCAACTAGGTCCCAAGCAGGCTCTGTGGCTTTTCTGGCTAATGTTTCTATAGTATACATTTTCAGAGAGGCAACCTGGTGGTGATGTCATACAATTACCTTTCACTACATGATCTCCCAACAATCTAAAGACAATGATAAATTTGGACAAGTGATACCTTCCATGTTCAAATAGACTCCGAACTCACTTCCAGTTTGCACTGCTTATGAGTCATCTACAGTGGAATGGACATGTTCAATCACTTAAAGAAGAAGAAACTATTACTAATCTCTCTATAACTATATTTCTTCGAGATGCTGCACATGTCCATTCCACAACCCACTCTCCTTCCCCTCTCTATTGGAGCCTTTCCATAAAAAGGAAGAGAGGGGATTTGGGGCAACTTGGCCCTTTGTACCTGTGTGAGGTGCACAAGGCAGCAGAAGGTGCTCATGCTGCCCCAACAGATACTGCTAAGGGAAAAACTCTCCTGACAACTATGCACGGAGTGCACAAACACCTATAGTGAAATGGACACATACAACACGTCTTGAGGAACAAGTTACAGAAAGTTAGTAACCATTTCATATGTATCTTTTTCATTTTTGGATGGCTGGGGAAATGGCCCTGAGAGTTCCATGATGACCCCATAAATTGTCTTTTAATCACAATAAAGGCTACAATGGATCCTTGCAGAGACTGGTAGGTTTCTTCCACGTCTGACATAAGTCATATGTCCTACAATACTCATTAACTTCACCCTAAAAATTGGCCAGTAGTTTTTCTTAAGCCTCTCAAACGTTCTCTCTCTTCTCAAGTGACCAGTAAATGGGCAGTCATGTGTATAACCTTAATAGTTCTTCACAATCCTTTTGGGCACCACAGGCTGTCTTTAGGGCTCTCCATGGTACCTGTCCTTACCCACAAGGGCTCCCCTCTATATTCTGTGATGCTGCATAATGAACTTGCCCCTGCTTTCTTTCTAAGGGGCATCAGTGCAGATAGCCTCCCTTACACTTTCTAGAGAAGGGTCAGGATCTTTGCTGGGTTTTTGTTCATACCCAAAGCTGTCTCAGATAAAGAAGCTGATTTCTCAACTCCCTGCTCTGAAGACAAGCTTCTGCTGCCCACTGCTAAGGGTGTAGAGGTTTTGCCTCCCTCTACAGGGTCCATGTTTGGGGACTCGGAGTTATACTCTTTCTTAGTGCGAGTTATAATATTAGCAACTCTAGACAAAGACAATATATCATTACTGGTTAACTCATCCACTGGAATGCTATCCACTATTCCAACATTTAAAATACCTCCAACTCTATTTGAGCTAAAGGCACAATGGTTTCAAATTTTTCTAATGCAAGAAGTCTTCATTTTTCCCTGGGAGCATATCAGCTTCCATAACCATTTCTCTTTTGAGCAAAGATATTTGGACACCAGTGTCTCTCCAACCTGGGCGTATCTTGCTATTTACTTTGGCAACTTTAATAATTTTTTCATTGACTGCCATTGATTCAGAGCTTACAAAATTAACTAAGGTCCCCTCAGGACCTCCATGGGTCCTGAGTCCAAGGTAGCCCCATTAACCTGGGCTGAACAGGTTTGTATTTGGATTCCCCTTGCTTAAGGCATTCTTTTTTCATGTGCTCAGTGGAGTCACATGAATAGCACTTCCTTGGGCTGTCCTCCTGTATTAAAGGCCTGTAATTATGATTACTAGGAGGGGATTGGTTCTGGGGTAGTGGGTGCTTGGAATCTCCACTGCCATCCCTTTTCTTGCATATAAAACAGGCCCCCCTTTTACACTGGGCTTCTGCTTTTCCCTCTGGGGTTTTGCACTCACTGACCGGACTGGCCTGTACATAGGATCAGTGATATCAGCTGCTTCCTGTACAGTGGCTAGGGTTTTATCCCAGACCAACTCTCTAACTTCTTCAGTACATATACTCAGGAAATGTTCCTGTGAAAACTTCTTTCCAGTATCCATAAAACTCTTGGAACAAAGGACATCGACCCATTATAAAAATCAAGAAATAAATGGAATGGACATTGGCGGGACACATGCAGCCAGACAACAAAGTTACCTCAATGTATTAAATATAGGATCGTGTACTATAATATACTACACTACACATTTTGGGCCAGGTTGTCTGCACTGATTCCAGCCTCTTTGTGCTACCTGAACTGCACAAAAGGGCCAGAATCTGGCTGCTGGTGTCTGGTTGAGAATTCACAAGGGGTGTGATCATCAGCTGGTGTTTCCAGAATTGAAAGTTACTGTGTTACTCATCTCAGCTAGTGAGGGCTTTACTGTTGCTAAGCTATGTATCAGCTGCCTGACACATGACCATATCTGTCTTGGAACCAAACTCTTCAGGACTCTGTTACCTGCTAGGCAAGGTTTGGACAGGCAATCAGTAAACTCCAATTCCCAAATTCTTCACAGAAGTCTTGCTGCAGTGCACAGCTCCTTCTTACTGTAACATTCACAAAACCGTTATCAAATTTGCTGGTTCTTTAAAAAGACAATACCATAGCAGCTTACTATCTTAACTGGGGTTAACAAACACTCTATTTCAATCACAGCGTTGAGTTGGTTTATAGTAAAAGTAAAGTCCGTTTATTAATAAAGGGGCACAGATTTAAGTGATATCAGGTATAAGGAATAAAGATAGAAATGGTTACAAACAAACAAAAGTAGAATATATTTCTAAGACTTCAATGTAACTTAACAGACTGGAGTCCTTTGTTCAAAGTTTTTCTCACCAGTCTTTTTTCCATATTTTTTAGCCAGGACACTTCACAGAGCTAAAAGTGCTCAGTTCCTTTGTCTCCTCAAGTGAAGGATAACTTAGGGGTTCTCTCCCCCTCTCTTTATAGTCCAGTAAACCTTTGAAATGTATTCTTCATAATTGTAGTCCCAGATAAAGTTCCTTTCCTCTGCTGAGTGCAGATGCCATACTGTCTGGTATAGATTCTCATGGTGGTTCCTCCCCCGCTGGTGATTTTTACAGTGCGTATGATCTCTTCCTGAAACCCCTAATACAAATGAATTGCTCACTGAATTTGGCCACACTTGGTCTGAGGTTTTGGCCTGTTCCCTTTGTGTGGAGAGAACCTGTTTACCAACTCCCCATGACCTGTCTGGTTTAAACACATTTTAGTCATATACTTCCAGCACATCTGTAACGCTCTTTGTGGGTTAACTATACATATATCATGCAAGAATACTAATATTCAGGGAGTTTAGTTTTCCAATATCTCCAATAAGTATATGCAAGCCTCTGCAGGTGGTGGTATCTCTCTGGAGGTGTTACAGCCTGACTGACTTTACCTAGTATCAGAGGGGTAGCCGTGTTAGTCTGGATCTGTAAAAGCAGCAAAGAATCCTGTGGCACCTTATAGACTAACAGAGGTTTTGCAGCATGAGCTTTCGTGGGTGAATACCCACTTCTTCGAAGAAGTGGGTATTCACCCACGAAAGCTCATGCTGCAAAACCTCTGTTAGTCTATAAGGTGCCACAGGATTCTTTGCTGCTTTGACTTTACCTAATCACTCCCCACCGTTGTTAGTTCCTGGAGGGATGTGGTCACCCTCCCCTATGGAATTACATACAATCCCTGTCCCACAATGATACATAAACTTAATACAGTAAGGTGTCCCAAAGATATTGCAGGAAATTGCCATATCTCTCATAATATCGGTCCTTATATCCTCACCCCCTTTGTAAGTACTTTAGTCCCTGTTAGAACTTTTAACTTTTGAGTCATATGGTTTTACTTTGGACTAGCATAACACTGGTCAATACATTTTGAAATACCTTTCAAAGTCACTTAGCGCCAGATTGCTCAGTCCATGTGTAAAGGATTCACAGTTATTCCTATAAGTAGTTCAACTGATTTGCAATAGGGCTACCGTAGGTTGGGAGTAACTGTTCACCAGTGTGAACAAGGGGCTCACTTTTTAGCTATTAATCAGTCAATTATAGTTTTTGAGACCTGTACATTAAATGGGTGTTTTTTCCAGGACATGATCACTGAGAAAACCCACTTCTCACTGACTACATAGTGCTTTCAACCAGGTGCTTAGAGGCAGCAGCCTTGGTGCTGCTGATATCTGTAATGATTTGTTAGGACTAGGACTACTTCTTGTATTCCTTTATCTATTCCTTAAGGAATTGAGTTTGCACATGTTTCTCCTGTATCAAGTATGTGAGATTTTCAAGTTAATGTTGATTTCAGATCTCCAACTGTCCATTTTCACAAAACAGATTGTGGATCTGCTGTGAGGTAACTGCATTTGCTGGCTTATAACTTTTATCCTTGACTTTCATATATATGGGCTATTCCACTGCCAGTGTGCACAGTGGTTTTGCTTGTGGAAGTGGGGAAAGAGACCTTTTTGCCACATGTGAGAAATAAGTGCTCTTGACTGTCCTCCAGAGGTGGTAGGATTCCTTGTCACACAGGGCAGATATTACGTTGGGGGGGAAAGGGACGCATGCTCAGCTGCAGATCTTATTGTTGCTTCACAAGTGAGCATTGTGATCTCTCCAGCAGTTGCTTCCAAATGCCAGTAGGTGGCTGAAGAAAGCTCTTGTTCCATTCCCAAAGCCGCCAACCTCATGCCCTTTGGGGTTGTGGAGTGCGGCTAAGTAGGCTAGCTATTACCTTCCCTCAAGCGTTCAGGGAGCATGGGTAGCAACATTCTGCCAGGATCCTGCATAGGTCCACAAAGTGGCAAAACGTCTCCTATGCTCTCTTTTAATACTTAGACAGGACTAGCCAAAACATAGCCCATTTTTTAAAAATGAGCTAAATGTATTCAGTGTGCAGAATGTCATAAATACCAAGGGCAAGAAGAGCATTCAGTACATAACTGGTTTTAAAATGTCCCCTCTTACTCCAATTGGAGCATTCAACACATACCAATACATTTAGTTAATTAAAAAAATTATTTACAGGTCACTTTTAAGTTTGCTATTGTTTAAGCTACTTGGATCTGTGTGAAAATTACATTCTCATTAATTAACCATCTGTTCTGCTATGATGTATTCAGAGAGAAAACATACGTTTTACATGTAAATTGGATGATAGATAAAATGTTAAAGTGCCTACTTTTATTATGAGAAATACTGAAAGAGAGAGTTCCTTTTAAATTCAGGCAACATGCATAATTCCTGCAAACAGGAATCATCCTCACCTACAGTTTTTAAGGTAAAAGTCGCAAATAGACACTGTATTCAAAAAGCTTCACAGATGACGAGAGAAACTTGAGAATTCTGCATAATCTTGCAAAGCTATTTTAAGAGTATTTCTCATTCTTAGTAACATGACAGTCTTAATTGGAATGATCTGAAGACCTTTGGGGGGAAATAAAGCAGCAGTTATGTAACAAGCAGCATCTGTAGTGTCACAAAAGACCTTTAGTATGAGGAACATAGGTACTGCCATACTGGATCAGAGCTAAGGTCCATTTAGTCCAGTATACTGGCTCTGACAGTGGCCAGTACCAAATGCTTCAGAGGAAGGTGTGAGAACCCCACAGTAGTCAGATGAGAGATAATCTTCCCCCCTCATAGGTCTCATCCTGGTCTCTAATAGAGACTCTGAAGCACAAGGTTTAATATCCCTTCCAAAATTTGCTGTCTTTAATTATAATTCTGGTTATTATTGATGTTGCTATAAATATCCAATCCATTTTTTGAATCTTGTTAAGTTCTTGGCCTGAACAACTTTCTGTGGCAACAAGTTCCACAGCTTAATCACACGTTGTATGAAAAAATATTTCCTTTTATCAGTTTTGAATTCCCCAACCCTTAATTTCATTGGATGTCCCATTGTTAGGGCTCTACCAAATTCACGGCACATTTTGGTCAATTTCATGGTCATAGGATTTTTAAAATAATAAATTTCATGATTTCAGATATTTAAATCTGAAATTTCATGGTGTTGTAACTTTAGGTGTTCGGACCCAAAAGGAGGTAGTGGGGGCATTGCAAGGTTATTGTAGTGGGTTGTGGTATTGCCACCCTTACTTCTGCACTGCTGCTGGCAACAGCACTGCCTTTCAGAACTGGATGGCCGGGAAGCGGCATCTGCTGGCCAGGAGCCTAGCTCTGAAGGCAGCGCCACTGCCAGCATCAGCATAGAAGAAAGGATGGCATGGTATGGTATTGCCACTCTTACTTCTGTGCTGCTGCCTTCAGAGCCGCCACTCTCCGGTCGCCCATTGCCACCCTTCTGCGCTGCTGCTGACAGTGCTGCCTTCAGAGCTGGGCACCTGGCCAGCAGCCACCGCTTTCCAGCCATCCAGGTCTGAAGGCAGCGCAGAAGTAACGGTGGCAATACCACAAACCCCCTACAATAACCTTGTAGCCCCGCCCCGTGACCCCCTTTTGGGTTGGGACCCCCAGTTTGAGAAACACTGGTCTCTTCTGTGAAATCTGTATAGTGTAGGGTAATAGCACACAAAAGACCAGATTTCACGGTCGGTGAAGTGTTTTTCACATTCGTTAATTTGGTAGGGCCCGACCCATTGTTCTTGTGTTCTAAGACAGCAAGAACAGAAGTTCCAAATCTACCTTCTCTATACCTTTCATTACTGTATATACTTTTATCGCGTTCCCTTTTATTCATCTCTCCTTACTAAGGTAAACAATTCCAATCTTTCCAGTCTTACTTCAGATGAGTTTTTCTAACCCTTTGATCATTCTTGTCACTTTTCTGGGAACCTTTGTAGTTCTGAAATTTTAAAAATCTACAATTTTTACAATCTTGTACACTCCCCAACGACATGCAAGTTTTAAGCCTTCTATTATGCATTTGGGTGCTTCTGTATCAAAATGTGGGGGGGAAATGCTGGCATTCTGAGATGGATGATGATTTTAAAGTACTTTTTAATGTGGCAGGGGGGAGGCACTACAGATAGAGCTGGTGATATTTGGAATATAAAATATGATAATCTTGTAAATAATAGTGGAAGTTTGATGATCAGGAACACATTGCTGCTGTAAATGAGGAAAAATTCCATGACAGTAGAGTTGGGCTGGCTTTGTAAGGTATTTCTAATTATATATTTATGTTGCTATGTTAATGTGATTGTTTGAAAAAATAAACCTGAAGTAGCGTAGTTTTAGCTACCTCTGGTTATAAAAACATTTACAAAATAATTATCAGATTTACATTTTTATTATAGTAATAAACTTTTTACAGGAATTTTTAATGATATGAATAGAGATTTCTCCAGAGCAGCTAGACGTAAGGTCATTTTCAACTAACTCTAATCCATTTGGGAATTCAAAAATTCATTCATTTATATAGATTTATTTACAGTTTAATTGCCCGAGTACCATGGAACCAGAAATAAAATGTTACTTTTTCATTAAAACGTAACCCTTGGGCACTATAGGCCTGGTTCACATTTACAGTAAGGCCACTTTATTCTGCCTTAGTGTAAAAGAGAATCTGGCCCTATGCATTGTAGGCTTTCCCACTTAGCATATTTTAAGTCTAGACTTTGAATCTTCTCCTAATTTCTATTCTATTCCGCCATAGTAAGTGCATGAGCGGAAGGCTCTCTCAAAGTGACATGTCTAACATCTGTGGTTTGTTCTTGATCACATTCTCTCCCTTTTCATCAAGGCCCCTTTCTACAACTCTGGCAGTGTAAATGAGAATCTGGTGCTTCTAGGTTTAGTTCCCAGTTCAGAAAAATAGAATCATAGAATATCAGGGTTGGAAGGGACCTCAGGAGGTCATCTAATCCAACCCCCTGCTCAAAGCAGGACCAATCCCCAGAAAGATTTTTGCCCCAGATCCCTAAATGGCCCCCTCAAGGATTGAACTCACAAACCCTGGATTTAGCAGGCCAATGCTCAAACCACTAAGCTATCCCTTCCTCCCCAATTTTAAGTGTAATTTTAAGTATAAGAGTAGTCCCATTGATATAAAGTGTGCTCTATTCATGTGCTTAAAGCTATGCATGTGCTTAAGTACCTGGGTAATGCAATAAACTGGTTTGAATCCTTCCTGGAGGGATGCATCCAATAAGTAGTAATGGGAAACTGCACCTCTACCACCAGACCCCTCATTTGAGTTTCACAAGGATCAATTCTCTCTCCAGTCTTTTTCAACATCAACGTGCAGCCACTAAATGAACTGGTCAGACAACACAGACTCAAGTGCTAGCAATATGCAAATGACACACAGTTCTATTTATCTTTCACCACATATGACCACACCACTACTACCAAGATGGCCCAGTGCTTGGATGAGATCTGCTCTTGAATGAAGAGCAGCTGGCTGAAGCTAAAGCAAGCAAAACAGAGATGATGCTGGTGGGCAGAGGAAAATAGTTTGAAGAGTTGCAGCCACAGTGCAGTGCCAATTGGTTGAAAATACGCACCCACAATTGGTCACGTCAGGCCATAGTCTAGTTGGATTCCTTGCTAATGTTGAGTTCTCACAGAGCAGCACCCACAAGTAATGCTTTCTACCATCTCCAGTTGGCTAGGAAACTCCGTCCTATCCTGGCAAAGGGCTAGTCTACACTAACAAGTCGATTTAAGTTACGTTAGTTCCGTTACGCAAGTTGCTCTCCTGTCGACATAGCTTCCGCCTCTCGGGGAGGTGGAGTACAAACTTAGACTGGAAAGCGCTCTCCCATCCACTTAGCATGTCTTCACCAGACCCGCTAAATCAACACCACTGTATCGATCACAGCAATGCTGATTTAGCCAGTAGTGTAGACATGGCCAAAGGCCTGGCCTCAGTTATTCATGCCTTCATCATCCTCAGATGGATTACAGCAATATGATATCCCTTCAGGTTTGAGGCCTTCAGCATTTAACTCCAACTAATTCAGAATCCTGCAGAGTATCTGCTCAGCAACACAAGTTACCATGAAGATATCAAATCTGTCTTATGCTATCCACATGGCTTCCCATAAAATTTCAAATCAAGTTCAGGGTATCAGTCCTTATCTTCACAGTGTTCCATGGCATGGGCCGAACATATTTAAAAGACCATCTAAAGTTCTGGGACAAAGACCATAGTCGACAACTACTCTCCTCTGGCACAATGGAACTCTCAACAACAAGAGTAAAGCTCATCTGTGCGGAAGAGAGAACCTTCTCCAGACATGGTCCGAGACTGTGAAATGAACTCCCCCAGGAACTAAGGACCATCACTACTTTCTGCTTCAAATACAAGGCACATTTCTTTAACCTTGCCTTCTCTCATATAAACACATAGCAACAGGTATATTTATATTTTTTTTCAAAACTACAAAAAAGACACTCCATTGCACACTTTTCTCCCTCTGGGGAGAGGATGAGAAAACAAACAATATGTGACAGATGTGTACTCACATTGCTTACTGCACCACTGGAAACTGCTCAGATGCTATGGTGAAGAGCGCAATACAAAAACCTGTATATAATAGAACAGAAAGTACCTGACTAAATTGAGGCCTTAATCAATAAATAGTAGATCTTATAGGAATTGGGACGTCTTGTGTGTAAGGGGTCAGAGTGAGGCACATGAAATCTGTGTCTTTGCCTTTAATAGGTGCTAATGTAATTATAAGAAATTTCACCACATGGTTAACACACTGACTTAATGATGTATCCTCATCTAGTGGCTGAGGATAAGACCCACCTGCTTACTATTTTAGTGGTACTAGCACCTTGAAAATCTTTATCTATATTTGATGGTAATATCTGAAAGCCCAGGGATTTGGTCAAGAAATTTAAATGCAATAATGAAATTATTATTGCACCCATTGATAAGTGCTTTGGGATCTTCCAGGGAGAAAAATCTATCCACTCCATAATAAAAAAATGCCTTTTATCTTCTGAGAGCAGTAATTGGCAATCTAGCCAAATTTTAGAAAAGGGGTTTGATCCCCACTGTTATCTTGTGCTTAGGGGAGTCTGGAATATTCTTGTAATGGAAGAGCTCCCAGACAAGAGGAATAGTTGTTTCTAATAGATCTGGCACTATTTCTAGAATATGAAAAAGACAGGACAAAACACAGAGACCAGAAACAGAAAATATTGTTAGTATTCAGCCTCTGTTCTAGTAATATAAAAAGCTGAGGGATGTTAAACTTCCACTCTTGTATAAGCTTTCACTACAAAAATGTCCACAGTGCTGCACTGTAGTTTGATTGTGATTGTTTTCCTTTGTATCTGCTCACATTCTGCAAAATGAAAATAAAAAGTTTAAACAAAAAACAAGGTACAGAAGGAGGGAAATGCCATAGGTCAGGGAAGTGTTTGTGCTTCAGTGCCCTTTTCCACACACTCTAGTATAGTAGGACCCTTCTGCCTATATTGTGCCAGAGTCCTTGGGTGCTCTCCAATATGGAAAAACAACATTTTGGCTCCAGAGTAGCATGCCAGCTAAGGAATCAATGAGCCTATTGTGTGGTCAGTCCTCAGGAATTTTCAGATACTTGCTATGTGTAGTCTGCACCTAAGCCTATGACTAAATGCAGACAGTAATCATATATTTTGATGTAGTATAAATAGAAATAAAATTCTTCAAACAGCATTACCAATAATGTGTACCAAAGCTGTATGTGTTTAAGGTTATAATCCCATCTCACGGTTCTCGAGGTTTAAAGGCAAGTTTTTCAAGTTTCACTCTAGTGTTTTAGAATATCTCCAGAATCAGCAATTTCTGTATAAGAAATATAGTATTACCATGTACAATTGGAGATATATTATTCCTTCTGCTATATTAAGGAATTTCTCAATATGATACTGTTTAGCCTGTGACACAGTTAGTTATAGTCAATCATTTAAGCATTATATTAAATATGTAAACTAATAAGTACATGCAGTGACTATGAGAATTTTTCAGAACCAAAACTTATTTTCTGATTTAAATTGCGGGATTGGGAAAATCTAATATAATACATGTTATTTGATACTGGAGAGACTGCCTGGCCTGATGGATATTTTGACCTCCCCCATTATGCTCTGTATTTTTGTGTAATATGCATTGCATTTAAATGATTTCATCATGACCTATGATTCAGCTTGTTGCTATAATTTAGCATTAAAAGGTGATGTGCAAATAAAAAATAGAAATGTTGTTCACTGCAGCAATATGTACTGAATGTCCCCATTAACCAGGCTAAGAAATGCATTCAGCACATACAATAAACAAATAAAACCTAACCTATATTTAAAATTATTTTTACCTTCTATGAATACCTGAAATACCAGAAAAGTCTACAGAAGCATTGGACAGGGTCCATAGGGTCTTAGTTAAGTGGTAGTTACAGTTTCAAAGTTTCATTTTTAACATTTTATTACTAGCCTGTGGGTGTTCCAGTTATTATACTCAGATGTAAACTAAAAATCTCTTAGCTTAGTTCCTGGGCTTATTGCTCTATCTGAATTTTCCTGAATCTGATTTCCCAGAATGCTGGATTCTGGGACATCACAGTGGAGCCAGGAGCCACAGGACTTTATGGGACCTAAAAGAAAATTTTTGAAGATATATTTTTAGAATAAGACCTAGTCCCTACCCGTATAAGCATACATTCTAAGATCATATTTCAGGAGAGCATTATATTGAAGTCAAGAGGAGTTAAGCATGTTCTTAAAGTAAAGCATGTGCTTAAATGTTGTCCTGATTAGGGATGGTTTCCTGAATCAGGACCTGAGTTTGACAGATACTACAGTGTAGACTTTTACTACACCAAGGACTGTTCCCTGATTATTCCCTCATTTGTTCATGTTCAACTGCCCTTGACTTCAATATGAGTTGCATTCATGCAAATGATGGGATAATCAGGGATAATGACAAAGGACTAAAAGGTCCCATTTCAGAGCAGTATAGTTTTGTTTTGTTTTGTTTTTACCCAGTTCATTGGTGAATTATTGTCAAAAAGCTCCATGGAAGAAATGTGTTTTGAGGAAGGATTTGAATGAAAGAGGGTTGTCATATGGGGAAAAAAAGAGGGAGTTTGTTCTAAAATAATGAGAAGGGAATATGGAAGAATGTACATCCTCTTATGCAGGTTACTTTTAAAAGAACATCAAACCTATTTTTCTGATCTTAGTAGAAAAGTTTATATATTGAGAATGATTTCTTGGCTTGCATAAGTGAAGACTAAATTGTGTTTGAAAATAATATAGATGCAGTTTTAAAAAAGAATTCTATGAATGATAACATTTGTTAGCTTTGACTGCATTCATGACCATTTTGGCCTTGTCTTCATTAGGAAAAAAAGGTGTGTTCTTAACTTGAGTTAACTAACTTGAGGAAAAAGCCTTATGAAGACAAGGTAGTTTTCACATGAATTAGCAGATCGAGTTAGACACCTTTTCTTCCTAGTGAAGGCAAGGCCTTAGTGTGTGTTTTCTGTGAATATTTAGGCAATCAATTTACTGGCAGGAGGGTTTTCAGAAGCAACAAATTTGAAGAAAACTTTGGAAAATATTTGCAGAAAATGAATTCTGAACTCGTAAATGTAGTATTTGCACTGGAAACATATTCCTGAGAGTTGTACTAATACATTCAGAGAACAGAAAGAGTACCATGCATTCACTGTGTCCATCACATTCTGAATTTTGAATACTCTCAATGCTGTGCAAATGAATGTTCTATAGACCACAAATTAATCATTCAAATGATTTAGCCAATCACTTTGAATAACAAATGTTGAAAAATAATATTTTTAACAAAGGAAGAGAAAGGGACTAAATTCAACTGATATATTTGTTTCAAATTACTTAGCCCTTTCTGTACCTGCAAAGCTACTTACTGCTCCTGGTCAGTCATCCAACTAAGTGATCAAAATAAAACACAGATTCACAGACTAACATTTGGGTCATGGAATGTCGGAACTCTTTTTGACAATGACCAAAGACCAGAATGAAGAATAGCTGTTATTGCCAAACCACTGAAGAGGTAGAACATAGACATGGCTGCCCTCCATGAAACCAGATTCACTGATGATAGGATTACTCATTTAGTGGATGGGGGGAAGCAGTAGATGTGAAATACCTTGATTTTAGTAAGGCTTTTGACAGTTCCTCATGACATTCTCATAAGCAAAGTAGGGAAATGTGGTCTAGATGAATTTACTATCAGGTGGATGCACAAATGGTGAAAGCTCATACTCAAAGAGTAGTTATCAATGGATTGCCGTCAAATTGGGTGGGGGTACCTTGCAGGGTCCTGCACGGTTCAGTCCTGCTTCTGGTACTATTCAATATTTTCATTAATGACTTGGATAATGGAATAGAGAATAGGATTATAAAATCTGCAGATGATACCAAGCTGGGAGGCATTTCAAGCACTTTGGAGGACAGGTTTAAAATTCAAAATAACCTTGACAAATTGTAGAATTGGTTTGAATTCAGCAATATTAAATTCAATTAAGACAAGTGCAAAGTACTTCTCTTAGGAAGGAAAAAATCAAATACACAACTACAAAATAGGGTATAACTGTCTAGGTCAGGGGTGGCCAACCTGTGGCTCTGGAGCCACATCTGGCCCTTCAAAAGTTAATATGTGGCTCCTTGTATAGGCACCGACTCTGGGGCTGGAGCTACAGGTGCCAACTTTCCAGTGTGCTGGGGGGATGCTCACTGCTCAACCCCTGGCTCTTCCATGGGCCCTGCTCCCACTCCACCCCTTCCCACCCCCTCCCCTGAGCCTGCCATGCCCTCGCTCCTCCTCTTCCCCCCCCCCCCAAAGCCTTCTGCACGCCTCGAAACAGCTGATCAGGAAGTGCAGGGAGGGAAGGGGAGGTGCTGATCGGCAGGGCTGCCGGTGAGTGGGAGGTGCTGGGAGCGGGGTGGGAGCTGATGGGGGGGGCAGCTGATGTTGTACTGTGGCTCTTTGGCAATGTACATTGGTAAATTCTGGCTCCTTCTCAGGCTCAGGTTGGCCACCCCTGGTCTAGGTGGTAGTACTGCTGAAAGGGATTTGAGAGTTATGGTGGGCCACAAACTGAATACAAGTCATCAACGTGATGTAGCTGCAAAAAAAGCTAATATGATTCTGGGGTGTATTAACAGGGGTGTTGTATGTAAGGCACAGGAAGTAATTGTCCCACTCTATTCAGCACTGGTGAGACCCCAGCTGGTGTACTGTGTCCAGTTCTAGGCACCACAGTTTAGGAAGGATGTGGAAAATTGGAAAGAGTCAAAAGGAGAGCAACAAAAATGATCAAAAGTTTCGAAAACCAGACCTTTTTCAGGAAAGGCTGAAAAAACTGGGCATGTTTAATCTTGAGACAAGAAGACTGATAAGTCTTGATAAGTTTTCCAATATGTTATAAAGAGGGTGGCAATCAATTGTTTTCCATGTCCACTGGAGATAGGACAAGAAGTAATGGGCTCAATCTGCAGCAAGGTAAATTTAGGTTAGATATTAGGAAAAACTTTCTAACTATAAGGATAGTTAAGCTCTAGAACAGGCTTCCAAGGAGGTCATGGATTCCCCATGATTGGAAGCTTTTAAAAACAAGTCAGACAAACACTTCTCAGAGATGGTCTAAGTTTACTTGGTTCTGTCACAGTGCAGGGGTCTGGACTTGCTGACTTCTTGGGGTCCTGCACAACAGCTAGTATGGGCCACCTGCCTCTGGTCTTCTCTCTGTCCAGTGGCCCTTTGATCTAGTGCCAGCAAGGAATTTCCTGTTAGTCTCTCTCTCACTCCAGCTAAATCCTCTCTCTGTGTTGCAGATTTGTAGTTTAAAGGGCTGCTGAAAGGAAAAGAGATCAGGTGTGGGCAGGCCAGACCACTAGCTATGCAGGGATAGGTGGAAGGGAGTTCATTGCTAGGGCCAGCATTACTGACTTCTGACCTTTTCTTTGCAGTGCTCCCTTTATATTCCTACAGCGCCCGTCGGTGCCCCTCAGAATCCCATCCACCCTATAAATGCTCCCAACACACCCACTAGCCCAGGCTAGCTTTATTTGGAAGAGTTTTTCTCCCCCCAGCAAAACCACCCCATTGCCAGATTGCTTGTGTGGTGGATGGGAAGAGGGGGGGTAAGCAGCTTGCTTTTCCCCTTGGGCAGGAATGGGTCTTACTGGTGCCCAGGTTCTCTGAGTGGATGAAAGGGTTCACAAGTGCTGTTTGAAACAGCTGTCTGTTGTCTTCTTTCTGCAGGCAGTGCTGTTTCAGGTGCCCTCTTGGTCACACTCTGCTGTTGACGTAGAAAGCAGTTTTCAATGCATGGCAGGGCTTCTAGGACAAAAAGAGAGCAGTGCTCTCAAAACCCTAAAATAAATACCTTCTAATGAACAAGACTGGTGATTTACTGTTTCCTGAAATTTGATCTTTGTGATTTCAATAGCTTTTTAAAGAAAAATTAATACCATATTTAATATTTCAAAAAGCAATTGTTTTGTTTTAGTATTAAAAATACGCCTTCAAAATGTTACACTGGCCTACCTGCAGAGTGTGCTGCACTTAATCATTCTTATGCAGTATAGCCAAAGAATTAAGAAAATGTAAGCCTTTAAATCAGGGGTCGGCAACCTTTCAGAAGTGGAGTGCCGAGTCTTCATTTATTCACTCTACTTTAAGGTTTCGCGTGCCAGTAATACATTTTAACGTTTTTAGAAGGTCTCTTTCTATAAGTCTATAATATATAGCTAAACTATTGTTGTATGTAAAGTAAATAAGGTTTTTAAAATGTTTAACAAGCTTCATTTAAAATTAAACCCGGGCAGTGTGAGTGCCACTGAAAATCAGCTCGCGTGCCGCCTTCGGCACCCATGCCATAGGTTGCCTACCTCTGCTTTAAATCAAAATCTTAGGGAGCATTTAATATCGCCTGCAGAAAAGGAAACAGAGTTAATCTGTGCCTAACTTGCAGTAGTGAAACTATCCCATCACTGATTCTGGCAAAAGAGTGATTCTGGTAACTTCTGTTCCAAGGTTGTACTGAGGCTGATTAACCTACTGGTTGGTTATTTAAATCGTCAAAGCTTGAACCCCAAATTATTCTCTCAAAATATCTCTCACACAGCTACTGTGATTACACTCCTCTGGCCACAGTGCGGGGGAGCTTGGGGCTCTGGCGGGCGGAAGGGCGAGGTAGGGGCAGGGTCTTGGGTGGAAGGGGCGGGGCCAGGGGCTAGCCTTCCCGAAGGGGTGGTTCACGCACCACCCATGCCCTATCCCACAGTGCCTATCACCCTTCCCCGCCCCATGTCAACACTCTAGCCCTATGAATGAGTTGCACTGTGGGAAAACTCTACTGCCCACCCTGTTTCCTAACTGTGGTGATGTTATTGATGGGACTCAGGTGCTCATAAGGAGCATATGAGTACATAACCTGCATAATTAGCTCCTTTGGTGGCTGTCTCAGTAGAATGACAGCAGTGTGAGAGGCTTTATACTGAATTACCATCTAACCTGAGAATTGGGCTCTCCACCTTTAGGCTGAGTCCTATTAGCAGGAAAATGCCCCTATGCACCTGTTCTGAGGACAATTAGGACATCAGTCTCCAGGGCTGTCAAACTATTAAAATTAAACTTTGTAATTCTTAATTTTTAAAATGGGATGTTCAGTGAAGGTGTTTTTGTTTGATTTTATTTATTTATTTATTTTTGTCTCTTTGTTTTGAAGTTTGATGTAAAATGTAGGTTTCAGAGGAAAAACACATGCATGCCCCAGCCTGGCTGATGCCGGCTGCAGAGAGGTGAAGTGCATCCCCAGGATTGGGGTGCAGTGTGCTCCAGCACTGCGCAGGGATCCTTATTCCTGCCCCCACTGCATCCCAGAAGGCAGGGCTAAGGGATCCCCGAGAGGCTGCGGGGAAGTTTTGGGGCTGACTCCCACTCACTGTCCTCATGGTGTATGCTGTGCAGGCACCTCTGCACATGCAGCCCCAAGGAGGGCCTAGGAGCAAGGGACAGAAAATAGAGGGGGACCAAGTGGCTGCCCTGAAGGGAGGTGGAGCACGGTTGGGGGAGGGATGACCCTCAACATCTTGGCAGCCAGAAGCCTCCTCCCACCTGTCAACTTTGCTCCCTGCTCTGGACAAGCTCTGCACAGCAGCCAGGAGGAGCCAGAGCCACAGGGAGGTTTTCGGGCTGGCTCCCACTTTCCTCCCTCACCGTGCATGCTGTCCAGGCACCCCTGTGTACACAGCCCCAGGGCAGGCAGGGGGAGCCAGAGAGCAGAGGAGGACCAAGCAGCTACTGTGCAGAGAGGGGGAACAGCAGGTATGGGGATCATCCCTCCCCCGGCCATGCTGAGCTGGAAACTGTGCTGCTTCCCCTCCCTGCAGGGCAATAAACTGCGCCACAGATTGTCAGCATAGAGAGGACCAAGGAAGTTGCCCCAGGGAACTCTGGAATACATCTGGAGGACTTCTGGGACCCGAGTCAAGCTGGGGCTGCGTGCATACAGGAAAGCAATAGGGCTTGGACCCTTCAACCCTGCAGGGTCCTGGGACCCTAGGTTCGAGCCCTCGGTTAACCCAATTGGTGTGTGGATGCAAGGGGGTTAGGCTTGAGCCCTTATCCCTTATCTCTCTGTGCTTCATATCCCCATTGGTAACATGGGGATAATACTATCTTTCCCTTTAGATTGTAAGCTTTTCAGTGAAGGCACTGTTTCTTATAATGTATAGGTACAATGTGCTGAGGACAATAGGGTTCCAATCTTGGTTGGAGCTCTAGGCACTACGGTAATAATAATAATTAATAATTACCAGTATACCACATAATTTCTGTATTTATTTAATCAATAAAGTTAATAGTTTCCATTTATTGTATTGCTTTACAATATACCCAGAAGATTTACAAACAAAATGTTTACAATTCTTTGTGATTTGTGACCTTTAATATTTCATTTGAATGGTAGAGAAGAAGCTAATATAATGATTTATCTACTTATTGGAAATCATAACATTTCATCTGGCTGTGTTCTCTTGCCACACACTATACTGCCCTCATTCATTTCTTTCAGTATTCTGTGTCCCAGTTTTGTTAGAAATATGTTAATCTGTTTCATTCTGCCTCTGATCATGGTGTGTAAGTGACTAATAATTTAAGATCTATTATTAGCTCTCCCCACACTGTTAGTCAATGTCATATTATTATTTAAAGCAGTGTGAAACTATCCATGGCTATTTTCTCTAAAGCTCTAAAAAGTTAAAACTAGTAACAATTCTGATGTTTCAGCTATTTCTAAAAAAAAAGGTCACTTGACAAACTGTTAGGTATTAATCAAACTGTGCAATAAGCATTGAATTTAAATGTAATATGTGGATTGCACAGCAATTTGGAAATAGCTGGTCCTTTTTATGGTCCTTTTTAAAGAGGGAGATGATAATTAAAATAAGTAATAAAGTAAATTGAGCAGGATTAAAATATGATCACATATAACATTACCTTCTACGTTTGGCTTATGAGTGGGAATTTGGCTCAAGGAAAATATATGCCAGATTCCGTGCATTCTACAATGGAAATGATTCAGTAGAATTTATTAATTATTGCTATTGTGATTGTATCCTTGTACAAAGATTAGGTCCCCATTGTACTGAGCACTGTACAAACAAATAATACAAAAACAGTCCCTGCCCTAGAGAGCTCACAATTTAAGATTTAGAAAATATGTAACAGGTAAATAAACAGAAAAATTGGAAGGATGGAGGTGGGAGAAAAAGGTAAGAGTAGAGATGGATATATTGCCTAAGTTAGTAAGTACAGTAGTCACAGGTGGTTGCCAGATGGTAGTGATTGTTACTGTGATGCCTACAACATATACTATGTACGTTGTTTAGTCCTCTGTGATGGATAGTGTTCTGCAGAATTCATACCTCCTGACTTTCTCAGGGTGCTCTTTGATGGGGTGTATAGATGTTATACACTATGAAGATAAAGAAGGGAGTGGTGCAGGATCAAAGAGACATAATGGAAGTGGTTCAGTTAAGCACAACTGTAGCTACTAAAAAGACTTCTGCTTGGAAGTCTGAGCTTGGAAGATGGGGTACTAAGGAAAAGAAGAATGCTCTCCCTAGGAGCCTTGAGGAAAAGGCTCAAGAAGCTGTAAGCCAACAGATCCTGGCAATGGCTGAATCTGTGGAAGATAAATAGTCTTGTGTGCAGTGTTATTATAGCAGTGTCAGTCCCAGGATATTAGAGAGACGAGGTGGGTGAGGTAATAGCTTTTATTGGACCAACTTCTGTTGGTGAGAAAGACAAGCTTTCGAGCTAGTCAGAGCTTTTCAGGTCTGGGAAAGGCACTCAGAGTGTCACAGCTAACTACAAGATCAAACAGATAGTTTAGCACAGGGGTCAGCAACCTATGGCACGCGTGCTAAACATGGCACGCGAGCCGATTTTCGGTGGCACGCCGCTGCCTGCCAGTCCCAGCCCCCCTCGGCCCCCCCGCCCACCGCTCTCCCCTGCGGGCGCAGGAGGCAGAAGCTCGGTCCTGCGGCAGCCCAGCTTCCCCCTCCCCCGCTTCTTCCCCCAGCGTGGTGCTTTCTGATCGCTGGGGGGAAGGGGGCGGAGCCGAGCCGCAGCGTGCCCCCTGCTCCGTAGAGGAGACAGAGAAGAGGTAGGGACGGGGCCTGGGGGAAGCGGGTGGAACAGGGCATATCCCTCCCAGCCCCCTGCCATGAGCCGCTCAGGGCAGGGGCCTGGGAGCACCCCCACACGCCGAGCTCCCCAGCCCTGACCTCTGAGCCCCCCCCCCCCCCAGCCTTCTACCCTGCACCCCCACACACCCCCCGCCCTCTGCCCTCACCCCTGAACCCCCCACCCACACCCCGCCTTCCACCCTCCACCCCCCCACACCCCCCCCCCTCTGCCCCCCCCCCCCCACCCCCCCCCCCCCACACCCCCCCCCCCCCCCCCCCCCTCACCCCCCCCCACACCCAGCCTTCTGCCCTGCACCCCCACAGCCCTCATCCCTCCCCCCCTCCCCCAGGTCTGGGGTCCCAGCTGCCAGCACCATGCCAGCTGGCGTCCCAGCCGCAGGCCGCGCTCAACCCGCTGCAGGCCTAGGTGAACAGAACCCCAGGCTGGCAGCTTAAGATCAGCATTTTAATTTAATTTTAAATGAAGCTTCTTAAACATTTTGAAAACCTTGTTTACTTTACATACAACAATAGTTTAGTTATATAATATAGACTTATAGAGAGAGACCTTCTAAAAAACGTTAAAATGTATTACCGGCACGCGAAACCTTAAATTAAAGTGAATAAATGAAGACTCGGCACACCACTTCTGAAAGGTTGCTGACCCCTGGTTTAGCATAAAGTAGTAACAGTGGTTCTGAAACTATTGTACTGGTGACCCCTTTCACATAACAAGCCTCTGAGTGCAACCCCCCTTATAAATTAAAAACACTTGTTTATATATTTAACACCATTATAAATGCTGGAGGCAAAGTGGGGTTTGGAGTGGAGGCTGATAGCTCGCGACCCCCCATGTAATAACCTCACAACCCCCTGATGGGTCTCGACCCCCAGTTTGAGAACCCCTGAGTTAGAAATTTTTCTAAGGGACCATTCAAGGTGAAGTGGCCCATTAACACACCTGTAGCCAAAGGACAAAAACGGGGGTTAGTGGGTTACAGATTATTGTAATAAAACATAAATCCAGTGTCTTTATTAAGACCATGATTTTTAGTGTCTAGCAAAAATATGAATTTAAGCTCCCAGGTTTATCGTTTGAAAATATTGTGCAGGTTTCCTTTGAGGATGAGGACTGATAGGTCAGGTATAGAGTGATTGCTTTGTGAAAAGTGTTCACCCACAGGTGATAGGGTGTTTACTCTTGGGGGAATTCTGCACCACTGCGTGCATGCAGAATTCATGTCCTGTTTAGATTTCTTTGCTTCCCTGCAGAAAAATGACTTTCTGATGGGGAAACAAAGGGAAGATGCAAGAGTAGTCACGTGCCCCTCCCCAACAGCACGGGCATGGGCGGTGGGTGGAGCCCCATTCTGGGGAGGCTAGCCCCCAGCTCCGCCCTTTTTGCCCACGCCCAGAGCCACAAGAGCCCCTGTGGCCCCCCCACTACCAGAGCCACAAGCTCCCCGCCACCTGGAGGAGCCCGGCCAGGCTGGCCAAAGCCCCAGGCCTCCCCTTACCCTGCCCAAAGGAGCCCAGGACAGACTGGCCGAAGCCCCGAGCCTCCCCCCTCCCGGCCGGAGGAGCCACGGCTGGGCTCGCTGAAGCCCCAAGCCAAGCCTCCCCCTGCCTGGAGGAGCCCGGGGCTGGACGCAGCCATGCCATACCTCCCCTCCCCAGAGCCAACCTGCCCATTGCCCAGGGGAAAAGTGTCTGTAGAAAACGCTTTTTGATATGTCCCATGTATGTTCTGGGGCTGTTGAGGAGACGGTATGTGCCTCCTCCGCAGTCCCAGAACCTGCATGGGGCATAATAAAGCAAAAACTTCACCGCCAGGGTCGGGTACAGCCTCATCCCCGAGTCTGCGTCCCAGAGGGGAACAGGGGCTGCAGGGTGATCTCCCACCTCTGTGCAGCCAGTCACCTATGTTCCCCTGCCATGCTGGAGCCTGCACATTTATTTACTGACAAATAAAATTTTCAGAATTTTGCAGAATTTTAAAATTTGCGCAGAATTTTTTTTGTTGCAGAATTTTTTTTTTTTTATTCAGAATTCCCTCATGAGTAGGTGTTTTTATCTTTTATCATTTTCCTGTGTGAATTCATTCGAGAACAGAGTGACTGTCTGGTTTTATCCATATAGTTGTTATTGGGGCATTTAGTGCACTGGATGAGTACCCACATGTTGTGGTAGGCCTGTGTAGGACAAATGTATCTGGAAAGGTGTGTTGTGGGGGGTGTTGATCATTGTAATAGTGGAAATATGTCTGCAAGTTTTGCATCTGTTGTTCTGGCAGGGTCTGGTGCTGCTTTGAGTTGGAGAGTCCTGCTCTGTAGGGAGTCTTTGCAGACAACTGGTATCTCTGTACACCGATTAGTGGTTTTCACTAGAATTAGTTGAAATACACCATCCTCTTATCTTTCTTTTGGTGTGAGGTACAATAAGCCCTTGCAGAACTTTTTGTTCTGACTTTTGAAATGGAAGAAAACTGGACAGTGGGATGAACTATTAAAGAACCATCTTCCATACCCTTTTCACCCACAAAAAAAAACACATTAAGAAATCCACTCTGCTGGGACTCCTTAAACAGCTGGGGCCAACTGAGGACTGAGAGAGAGAGAAACACGCACACTCTAGATAAGATCCAATCATAGCCCCTTCCTGGGATTTGCTTTATTAATAATTTAAATCCCAACAAATGTAAACTTCTTGCCCGAGCTTACTACTGAATGTAGCTATTTCTATGGTTGTTCCCTGTAGGCCCCTTTTGTCCTTGTCTCCTTCTGTTTTAGCAGGACACTCAGAATTTCCAGGGTTAGAGCTAACAGACCTCATTTGGTCTGGCTGTCAATAAGGCTAGATATTTTCCCTGTTTCTTAGATGAAGGAACTGAAAGTAAGCAGCTTGCTTAAGGCCACACAAAGTCAATGGCAGAACCAGGATTAGGACATGGGAGTTTCAAGATTTCAATTCTACGTTCAATCAACTAGACCACAATGCCCCTCGTTCTACTAGTGTGTCAGCATGTGGATACTTGCCTTGCACTTATATGTCAAAGGTTTCTTTCCTGAAGAGGATTCCAGTGTCTATGGGCTGATCTACATTGGGAGCGCTTTGCCAGTGTAGCTCTACTGGTATATTATACTGGCAAGGTGTCCCATTATGGATGCGCCTTATACCCACAAAACTGTTCTTTTGCTGACATAGGCTATTCAAGCCACTCTGGCTCTCCTGAGCAAAATAATCTATATTAAACACACAATGTTGGCGGTATAACTGTTTTTAGACTAGGAGGTTTTGCTGGCACAGCTATGTGGATCACAGATCACATCTTGACCTGGTCTACGCTACAACGTTAGGTCGATGGAAGTCACCTTGCATTTACCTCATTGTGTCAACACTCAAATTTGTCTCCTTCTGATGTAAGCACCCATTTTGGTGACACATAAGACCACCTCCCCAAATGCCATTGAGCCAGGGTCAACGTAGTGTGGTCGATGCAGTGTGAGTGACATATGTCAATGTTAACAGTCCTCTAACAGCTGTCTCAGAATGCCTAACACTTACCGTTCTGGTTACAGCTGTGAACAACACTGCCCAGGAGTCAGAGGCTGAAAGTTGTTCCCCCTCCCCTGCTTAACTCCCCCCCTGCTTTTCTCTGACCAGTTTAGTGAGCACATCCAGCAGCTCTCCTTTTTTATGCAACTGACTATGCTGGCTACAGGCTCCACATGCTCTTGTCTGGAGTAGATATGAGGTATTGGATCTCTTGGGCCTGTGAGGAAAAGAGACTGTGCAGGCACAGCTATGGAGCAGTCATAGAAACGTGGATATCTATACGCTGATTGCATGGTGGATGCAGGTAAAGTGGTACAACAGGGATCAACAGCAATGCTGTGTGAAAGCAAAGGAACTGCAGCAGGCATACCAGAAGGCCTCATCACATTACAGTGACTGACTATTAAAGTGCACTTTCAAGGCCTCCCTCAGCTGCATATCTCCGTGCTGAGCTCTTCTAATAGCCCCTGTGTCTTGCTGTGCAAACTCTGCAGACAGCTGCTCCACCTCTGCTCTCCACTCCAGCGACAGCCTTTCTCCCTTGGGTCCTGCATATTATCTGTGAGGCAAACAGGCAGCTATAACCATTGGTATATTTTTCTTACTGAGATCCAATCTTGTGTAAACAACGCCAGCGTCCCTTCAGTCTACTAAAAGGACATTCAACAGTCATTCTGCACCTGGTGAGCCAGTAGTTAAATCTTTCCTTGGTGCTGTCGGGGTTGCCGGTGTATGGCTTCATGAGCCAGGATCACTATTGGCATTTCAGCATTGCTATTGGTAATCTGCTGGTTGGGAGAGAATGTGCCTGTTTTCAGCTTTCTGAACAGTCTGTGTTCTTAAAGATGCAAACATCAAGCACCTTCCCTGCCCAGCCAATACTGATGTCAGTGAAACATTCCCTGTGATCCACCAACGCTTGCATAGCTATAGAAAAGTAGCCATTTCTGTTGATGATACTCTGTGGCAAGGTGGGCAGGGATATGACACCACATCTTTCACCCCATCACACTTCGGGAATCCCATTGCTGCAAATCCATCCACTATGTCCTGCACATTGCTGAGGGTCACAGTCCTGCAGAGCCGGAGACAATTAATGGCCGTACACACTTGCATGACAACAGCTGCCACTGTGGATTTTCCAACTCCAAAATGATTTCCCATTGACCAATAGCAATTTGGCATTGCAAGTTTCCACAGTGCGAGCGCCACTCGCTTCTCCACTGTCAGTGCAACTCTCATTTTGGTCCCAGAGCTGGGGTGAGGTTCACACAAAGATCCAGGAATGTGGCCTTTCACATCCAAATGTTCTTCAGCCACTGCTCATCGTCCCAAACCTGCATTATGATGTGATTCCACCAGTCAATGTACATTTCTCAGACCCAGAAGTGGTGCTCCCTGAATACCACCAATAACCTTGAACTGGTTTTCACTATGTCCCACAGCAATATGTCCTCCACAAAATCATTATGCTGCATGGGTTTGTGGGATTTAAAAAAAAGACATGAAGATTATGGGATTGAGAAAGTTGCAGATGGAAACTTGAGCCCTTGCTCCCAGTTATCGCTGCGTGACTCATTTCTGCCCCATCATGCATAGCCACTGTTTCCTAGAAGACAGTGTGCTGGACTATTGTGAGTTGCATACTGGGATACCTACTCATGACACAGACGCTCCTGGTGAATACAGCAGTGCCAACGCAAGGAACCATGTGTGCACGCACATATGTGATATACTAACAGTGGCCGCTTCATGCCAATGCAACTAGTGTTGAGCAAAGTTTGTTGTGTAGACATGGCCCTTGTCACACCACTGACCAACATGGTTATGTTGGCAAAAGTTTGTAGTGTGGGCGTGGCCCATATATTTCAGAAAAGTAACTAAAGAAACAAAACAAAAAACTGCCTTCTTCATTTAGTAAAGAATGCATTTATTTTCTAGGAATGATTGTATTCAATTTAATGTTGGCATCTAGCACATGGCAACAGTTATATGACAATGTGAATTGAATTCCTTTGTGCTAAGACAGGAGCATAATATTAATGAAATCTAAAGGCTCCATGACTAACATGAAATTCTTTTTTTTTTTTTCAGGTTTATTGCCCAAATTCATGATGAATTGTTGTTTGAAGTGGAAGATTCTCAAATTCAGGAGTTTTCAGGTTAGTACAGTCTAAAACTTTTTTTCATTTCTTTTCTTATCAGAATACTTTCAATTTGTGAGTATAAAAAGTTGGCACAAGAGCAGGAACCATATTTCTCTTCATGATTTACAAAACATGTACAGTGCAGACTTTTCTGAGGTTTTTCCAACACCGTCTATGTGATATACAAAATCTTATATACTGCAGCTTATCTGGAATTAATCAAAACACCACTGATTAGAATGAACGAACCCCGAGAAGAAAAATAAAAACAGTGTGGAGCCTAAAAACAGTAAAATAGTAACCGTTTCTATAATGGTTCAGAAGACCTGAAAAGAAAAGGGAGAAAATAAGTCTGAAAGCAGTGATTTAAATAGAAGAAATGAACAAAAATGGTTGAAATTTCCAAGAAATATAAGGTTAAATAGTAAGATTGACCCAATGCAAAAGAAATACTGAAATCCTTAATGTAGTTAGTGCCTATTAGTTTCCTGCTTTTTTTCCAGATTTTTTTACACTGAGAACTTTATGATGGATCTTCCAGGCTAAGGATCAGTTGAGTTCCTGCCTAAATTTGTATCCTGTAACCTGGCATACTTCCAAGCATTGTTTCCTAATCTAGAGATTGCTTCTGCATCTGGTTCAGATTTAGCTAGCCAAGAAGGGCACTCATGAGGCTGCAGGGTCTCTTCTCCAATGAGGAGTGGTGAAATTATTTCTGTGAGGTACTAAATGTTTGTTCACAATCTTCAATCTAGTTTGAAGCTGAACAATACCCTTGGCTAAGATAATCAGTATAAGGTCATGAATCGTTTCTACTAATTGGCACAAGAAATATTTTCCACTCTAACCTAAGCCTCCCAAATAAAAATGAAGTTAACCTTTCTCTGTTGTGTTAATTTAAACAATGTAATTTGCTTTATGAGTTTCACTTCATCATGATTCCCCTTATGAGTATTAGTTCATAAGGAGAACAGAGACTGTCCACCTAATCAAAACAAAGAACATGAGAAATATTTAAGCTCACTTTATGGGGGCAATGTAATGAATTAGGTTAATGTATTAGTGTTTGACCTCTGAATACAGGAGTTCAAATCTGGTTTGAATTATAAAACCACTATATCATTCAGCGCAGATTACAGAAGAGGACAATGGCTGAGATACGAGAGTTTCAGAGTTACACACAGTAGTGCAGTCATTGGCCCAGATGTGTGGGGAAACGTACAGACCTTTCCTACTCTATTTTAGGCCTGTTTTCATTAGCAGTAAAATTATATCTATCACCCAGACCTACCACCATTCTGTTTTTATTGGGTCAAATTCTGATCTTTGTTACACTAGTGTGAATCTGTAATAACTCCAGTAAGATCAACGGAGTTATATCAAGTATGACTGAGAGAAGAATTTGGCCCATTGTGTACAGAATAGTCTTAAATGATCTCAGTATAACTAATAAGAATATTTTTTTTTCACTAAAAACAGGAAGAAAACTATTAAATTGTTAAATATTTTCTAAAATGTGAAATGAACTCAATGATCATAAAAGTGAAGGACTAATGGCACTAAATCTAGGCAGTTGCAGTGTATAATGCTTTTAAGATTGTGCAAGCTTCTTCCACAGTGTACCTCTAGCAACACCCATGTCATCCCAGTCCTGAATCTCTACTGTTCAAAGGTTGATGATTGTGTGAAATTGTACAGTGTTTTTAATATGATGTTGTAAGACATATATTGAGGATTTAGATAAGGCCACCAGACTCATTTTCAGATGTAATCTCATTCATGTCGCCACATGAGAGAGACTAAAGTATTAATAATCGTTGTCACTGAAGCCAGAGGTGGTTTCCTAAGCCTAGATTGTGCTGGAGTCTCAAACAGCTCCTGGTTCATGGCATGGCTGGACCCTGCCTCGCCCACAACATCTCTCCCCTCCTCCTTCTCACTGTTCATGGCAGGGGTGTCTGTCAGCGTTTCTCCAAGGTATCCAGGATGGTCTGCAGGGTGCTGGTGGTGTCTCCACCAAGTGTGGCATGCAGCTCTTTGTAAAAATGGCAGGTCTGCGGCTCAGCACCAGATCAGGGCTTTCGCTTGATCTAAGGGAAAGAAAAAGAAGCAGCTTCACATGCAGCCATTGTAGAATGAGATTCAATAATAATCTCCTCCTCATCTCCACTGGCCTCTGTATTTCCTCCAAGACCAAATGGAGAATGAGCAGATAGTTATAATTCCTCAGACCTCACTAAGGAAGAAAGGGCCATGTCAGATTCAACAGATATCTCTCAGCTTCTCAGAAGCCAAAGCTTTTGATACAATGACATCAAAACATTCAGCTAACTCTCTGAACTTGTCTAACTATAAAGGATGGTTGGGAAAGAAAGCAATGTTTTAAAACGGGAAATAATGAAAAGCACTTCTTATCAGTGAAAATATACCAAGGGAATGAAATTGGAAGCTAACCATGTTATGTCTGTTAGACTTTCTAAATCAGAATTCATATCTTGGAGATTGGTGCCTAAAATTGATCCTCCATCAGCTTTCTGTTTAAAAAAAAACAAAAAAAAACCCAAAAAACCTTCCCCCGCCCCTCATTTCTCATAAAGGATTCACTGACCTTGCAGGAACTACTGTCCACACCTCTGACATGAAGTGTGGCACCACTTCTAAACTCCTAAGTGCTGCCATATACTCCTCCTGTGCTTCTAAAGAGATTATGATTAGGCTTATTGATTTTGAAAAAGTCTCCAGGCACAAGAATTTAAGGAGGATTTTAAAAGTACAAGATTTAATTTCTTTTGCAACAGAGTTGGGATTTTGTGTTTGTTTTCAAGATGCATCAATTGCTATATTGTCTTTTCTATCTCAGAATCTGGATTACAGGGTACTAGCGGGAAGAATCCTTTATATTTAGTGGTGCCACTTCAAATTAATATCTTTCTTCTTTTCCCTCTAATTTCAAAAATTACTTGGCATTCTAACATAATTACAAGTTATAATCTTTATCGGATAGCAATAAAATATATAGAGCCTTGCAGATCTGCAGATATCCACTTTATATTCGCAGATATCTGCACCCGCGGATGCAGATGCGGTTGTATTGTTTGCCATCTTTGCAGATCGCAGATCGGATGTGGATATAATTATTCAGATTCAGCTAATACCAGTGAAAGTTTACTTTGCTTTTATATCACGTTGTCAGTTCATCAGCGAAAATTGAAATCATCACTGTCACCTCTCTGCACTTCCTTGCCAGTTGTCTCCAGAAAAGATTCCAAACTCTGTATTTGAAAAGCCAATGAAGAAAGAAATTCAAAAGAAATTAAGTGCTGGTGCATACAGTTTGAAGGGAAATAGAAAGGCAAATCACCAATTTGGAATACATTCAGATTACTTATTCATGAAAACAGAGATTCTGTGGCTGGATGTGTCACATGTCGCATGCAAAAAAGTCTGTGCTTTTACTAGCCATAAAACCGGTACTTCAAACTCACTTAAACATAAATGTAGTCCGGAATTGGGATCCAGTTTGCTGAAGATATTCACCAAGAAATGTGTCACTATCAGACAAACATGAAGAGAACCGTGACTCAGGAATTGTTGAAGTTTGTAGCAACAGACATAAGACTTTTCAAGGTAGTCAGCGGTAGTCCTTGCATATTCTCAATCTTTGATTAACATGGGTGCCAAATGGATGCACATGAGCTAATACCACATTCCACATTACCCTTGATCTGTGGACGGATGATTATAGAAAGGTTGTCTATTTGGGAGTAACTGTTCATTACACAGACCCACAGTTGGGAATGGTGGAGCAGGTGCTTTGTGTGACTCAGTTTGACAGCGGGAAACCAAACACTGCAGAGAACCTTTTATTCTGTTATGCTGTTATTCAAGCACTCAGAAGATTTGATATACACAGCATTACCAACCAGATAGTTTTCGTTATGGACCAGGGAGCAAATGTGGTGGCAGCCCTGAAGTCCTATGTGTGAATAAGCTGCCCGGCACACATTATAAATACTGTACTTGAGCACACTACCAAACCGGGAAACCGGGAAACCAGAAAGAGGAAGCAGTAACCGAACTGATCCACGCAAGCCAAAATCTCATTAATTACTTCAGGAGATCTAGCCTTCAAAGCAGACTGCAGAAGTCTCTGAAAGGAGATGTTGAAACACGATGGAACAGCAAACTACTCATGTTTAAGATAATTGAGGAGCAGTAGGACAGAATATATGAAATTTTGACAGAAGAGGGGTATACTCAGCTCATTGATAGCATTGACCACAACACGTCAAGCATCTTAATAGAGTTCCTGCAGCCCTTCAAGGAAGCGGCATATGCGCAAGAGCAACCATCACAGCCCAGTCTCCACTTGGTGCCAATTTGGTACAAAAGGCTGAAAAAGCATCCCCATCCTTCTGTCACTGATGAAGATAGTCTAAGTCAACTTAAATCCAAAACATTGCAAAATCTCATTGAAAAGTTTGAAATCAAGCCTATGCACAGAGTAGCGGTTTTCCTGCACCCACGAACGAAGAGGATGAAAGTTTTCACTGAATAGGAGAGAGAGAAAGTTTATCACAAGAAGCTTGTCTCATTGCAGGAGAAAAATATTCTTGCAATGAATCTTATCCTTCTTTTGTCAGCTACACAGACACCATCACCAAGAGAGACAAAATGGTCACATACAGAGTTTGAGGATTTGGATAACGAGTGTGGAAATGACGACGATGAAGCGTCAAAGTATATCATCCTGAAGCTGACAAAGAATGAAGATGAGCAACTGCTGGAGTGGTGGAGACAACACAAGCACAATTTCCCCCTTCTCAATTGAGTTGCATGGTTTGTGCATTCCATCCCTGTATCCGTGCACCCTCCGAGAGAGCCTTCTCAGTCTCTGCTTACACAATTAATGAGAATCATACTTCATGTAAGCCAGAAACTGTGGCTGATTTAATGTTTTTACACAGTAGTATTTCAAAGAAAATCAATTGTCCCAAGGAAGACATTTAAAACAAAGTCCCTCAGTTCAGGGCTGTTAAAAGTCACAAGCTAAATAGGCGCCCAACTTTTTTATTTTATAGTTCAGTTTGTAATTTTGAGCATTATTGACTTGAGATATTTTTTTTTTTATTTTTTTATGTAAAAGGCTATTCGTTCTGATGCATGTTATATAATAAGATTGATGTTTAAAATAGTAGTAATAACAATAATAGTGTGCCCATTTATTAATCCTTATAGCTTTCTTATATAGTACACATTCAAGCACACAAATGCTCCTCCTAAGAGGCACAGTGAGATAGGGTGCTGATGCGGGTACAGGTGCAAATGCGGATACATATAAAGGTGGAGCGCAGATCGTGGGTCGGATACAAGTCAATTATTGAGGATGCAGATCCAAATTTTTGTATCTATGCAGGGCTCTAAAAATATAACCCAAGTTTTTAAATGGTTTTGGAACTGATTGTTCTTCAGGAAATCTCCAGATATCAGTAGATTTAGATTCATATCAACTCCTTCAATTTTTCATACTAATACTCAGGCAACCATGTCTTCAAGCACAGAAAGCAATAAATGACAGATTCATTATTTTCAAGATCTGGGATACATAGTAAATATGGAGAAATGTCTTTGATACCAGTTCCAAATCTATCTCATTTAGGGGTTGATTTTGATACTTGTAAAGTAGTTATTGGCCCTATCTCAGAGAGTAAAAGTAAATAACATCAATGCACAAAATGTTATATTTGCATCACAGCAAGAGATGTAGTAATGGTGTTAGGTCTGATACTCTCTTGTATAAACTTAGGCTGAAATCCTGGCCCCACTGTAATATTCAGTGATTTCAGTGGGGTAGGATTTTACTGATAGTTCCTTAGTTCCATCTCCACTCAAATTCCTTAAAGTCATATTGAACCTCTCCATGGTAACAGAACAGGAATAGCTGGTCCTTAAGTGTCACTGTTCCAAAAGCAGTCAAAGCATCCTTGGTAAAATGAGCTGTCCCAGAAAATCTGCGGAAAGGACTCTCTCTAGGCAAAGCAGACTGGTTTATTGTAACAGGTACATCTATAAAAGTCTGAAAGCCATTAGTATTCAGCCTATGGTTTAGATAGAAAAACAGGAGTAATATAAACTTTCTCAAATGTATAGCAGTCAATGTCATTGCACTTGTAGCCATGAAACATTGTCCTCGTCACATACTAATTCTGATAATGTCACAGTACATTAACAGTAGCTTGTTTGAACAACAATAATAAAGTTCACCTTCACCTTGTAGCTGATCATGAAAGCAGAATAGGCATGGTCAAGATTTCATTATCCCAGAGAATGAGCACTGAATTCCTAAGTGTTTATCTTCTGTGTTAAATACTAAGGAAACCACCACTGACTTGTTTGCACCAGTGAGAATCCATCTCCTTCTAATGTTTTCCAGTCATTTTAAAGCAGTGGTTCCCAACCTTTTCCCTGCTGCGGCACACCTTGATACCTTTAATTATTTTGAGGCCCACTACCGTATTGTCTCCAAATGGACTCGCCCTCTTATCGCCTGGATTTAAGCTGTTTACCACCCTTGCCATTCACAGTCTGTACAATACAGTTACTGAGCAGGGTGGGCAAACTTTTTGGCCTGAGGTCCACATTTGGGTGGGGAAATTGCATGCAGGGCCATGAATGTAGGGCTGGGGCAGGGGGTTGGGGTGCAGGAGGGAGCGCGGTGTGCAGGAAGAGGCTCAGGGCAAGGGGTTGGGGTGCAAGAGGGATGTGGGGTGTACAAGGGGGCTCAGGGCAGGGGGTAGGGTGCAGGAGGGAGTGCGGATTGCGGGGGAGGCTCAGGGCAGGGGGTTGAGGTACAGGAGGGGGTGCAGAGTGCGGGGGCCTCAGGGAAGGGGGTTGAGGTGCAGGAGGGGTGCAGCAGGGGCTCAGGGCAGGGGGTTAGGAGGCTCAGGGCAGGGGGTTGGGGTGCGGGGTGCAGGCACCGGGGTGGCAGCGGGGCTAAGACAGGCTCCCTGCCTGCCCTGCCCCATGCCGCTCCCGGAAGCAGCCGGCACCACGTCCCTATGGCCCCTGGGGGGGGCATGACAAAGATAGGGTGACCAGACAGCAAGTGTGAAAAATCGGGACGGGGGGTGGAGGGTAATAGGACCCTATATAAGAAAAAGACCAAAAAATCGGGACTGTCCCCATAAAATCGGGACATCTGGTCACCCTAGACAGAGGGCTCCGCGCGCTGCCCTCGCCTGCTGGTACCTCCCCCGAAGCTCCCATTGGCCGCAGTTCCCCGTTCCTGGCCAATGGGAGCTGCGGGGGGGGGGGGCAGTGTCTGCAAGTGAGGGCAGCGCACAGAGCCCTCTGCCCACCCCCCAACCTCCAGGCACTGCAGGGACGTGGTGTTGGCCACTTCCAGCTGCAACACAGGGCCTGCAGCGCCATGGGGTTGGCAATCCCGTGGGCCGATCCAAAGCCCTGAGGGGCAGGATCTGGCCCACGGCCCATAGTTTGCCCACCCCCGTGTTAGTCTAACATCATTAACTTTATTGTGCGGACTGTGACAAGTATTTTCAGTCAATTCACTCATTCACACCAACAAGTCCCCAATTCTGCCTCCCAGCTTCCCCACCCCCACCAGTTCTGCCCCCCAGCTCCTCCACCTCACACTCGGACCTCACACCCGAGTTCAGCCCCTCCTGGGGTTCTTCCCCACTCCCAACCTTGGGAGGCTGCAACAAGAACCCTGCCCCCCTTCCAGGCTTGGAGCAGCGGCTCCAGGGGCTCTTCCCTCCAACCCCCAGCCAGCAGCTGCTGAAGGGAAGGGAACGGGTAGAGGAGCTGACCGGTTTCTCACAGGAGGGGAGGGGAGAGGTAGATTAAACTCTGATTGGTTGCTCTACCCCTGGAGGAAGTGGGGTAGATGACCAATCAGAAGGCAGCTTTCCCCCCTTCCTTCTCTCTCCCCAGCCCCCACTCTGCAGGACTCAAATTTGCTATATTAATCTCTTTTAGGGAATGGAATGTGATGCATGCATAATACTTGAAAGGGGAATTGTCCCAGAGAGCAAAAGTACAGAATGTGATCTAGATCTGACACTGATTAAAATACAAGGGAAGGGTTTTTTGTTCTCACATGTAGTTTTTAAAACAATTCTGCAGCACACCTGTTCAGGCCTGATGGCACACTGGTTGGGAAACACAGTTTTAAGGGCCTACTAACCAAAGTAGCAGATGAAAGGTGGGAGTTTCTGAAAATCAGTGAAAGTCAACACACGTGTGCTCTTAACTTATTCAAGTGCTTCTGAAAATCCCTCCACTGGTCTTCATCCCAGATGAGTGCATGCTATATAGGATTATGAATATTTGTCAAAATAACCACAAGACTTGATGTTTAAAAATAATACTGTAGTGCAAAGAGCAGTGAGTTCTTGCATCCCTGACATTTGTGTTCAGAGGACATATGGCTGCTGTTTTTCATTACATGTAGGTCTTGTTTGTTGTACTGTCCACATAAATTACATTTCAAGATATGGAAAAATGCAGCAGAACATGTAGCACTATTGATATGCCAACATAAAAGGGGAATTGTAACTGCTCACAATAAATGGGTCAGATGGGTCCCCTATGTTAAAAAAAAATTGTTGTTGGTCTAGATAGTAACGGTGTTAAATGACAGTTTATAACAGGATCAAAGATGTGGTCAGTGCTTTGAGAAGCATCAGGGATTGCTAGATGTTCCTTACACCCTGTGGAGGGATGGTCCAGTAGTTAGGACATTAGCCTAGCATTTGGGAGACAGCTTCAATTCCCTGCTCCCCTACAGATGACCTTGGGCAAGTCAATTAGCCTCTCTGGCACAGATTTCTAAAGGTATTTAGGTGTTGCTGTGCTATGCCTGACTGTTTTAGGTGCCTAAATCTCATTTCCAAAGGGGATTTAGGCACTTAGGAACCAAAGTCTCATTGACAATTGATGGGATTTAGACTCTTAAAAGCCTAAATCCCTTTTGGAAATGAAATTTAGGCTCCTAAATCTGTTTGATACTGAATGTAGCAATGCCTAAACACTTCTAAAAATCTGGGCCTCGTGTAAAATTGATCTAATAGCATTTCCTTCTCTCACAGGGGTTTTGGGAGGATAAATACATTAAAGATTATGATTCCCTTTGGGGTCTACTGATGAAATAGGTATATAAAAACTTGGTATTTTTACAATTATTATTATTATTGTCTTCATTCACCATATGCGTACGTTCCCAACATAATGTCATCAGCAGTGCAAGGAATTTTATTGGGGATTTATGGGCTGTAGGAGGTGAGGACTGGATTTGATTGTCTAATGTAGTAGTACACCTCATAAGTTTTGGCCAGCAGATGATTTTGAGTCTTTTGAACTCCGTGTACTGCTCTAAAGGGTATATAGTATGTTGATTTTCCTATAGTTTGGACAGAGACATATGGTGTGTGATGTCACATACTGGACAATTGCTGTATTTGGGTGTGGGGGGCACATATTCTCCAGACAGGGCCTAACATTCACAGATCCTTGTGTGTGTATATATGCAGTATATTTCTCCATTCAGGGGCCTCGCCAAGCCTTAATTTCAGGAGCCAAACAAGAGGTTGTTTTGCCATTCATTAAAATATCCAAATTTGGCTAGGTCATGCTCCTCCATGATAATTCATTTAATCAACAAGGATGTGATGTACAGTTGGCGCTAATTCTTATTTGCCCAAGTAGAGGAAATAGCAGTAGAGTTGTTTGGAAACTCTCAGACAGAGGTTTTCCCATTAGAGAATGCCAATTCGTTAAAATCAAAATGTTCTACGAAGACAGTTTGGTTTTGATGACGACGCTGACTGAAATCAAGCATGTTACTAACCTGTCTGTTTTCCTGCCAGCTTGCCCCCTGGCTCCTCAGCAGTCTGCCTGGCAGGGTCTGGGGGGGGGGGGGGGGGGCTCCCNAGCTCTTCGACAGCCCACCTGGCTGCCTGATGGGGAACCAAGAGCCTGGAAGCCCTGCAAGTGCTGCTGTCTCCCAAGCCCAGATTCCCAAGGCTTTCTGGGGCCGTAGCTCTGGGGCTTGGGACCCCAGAGCTTTCCCTTTCCTAGAGAATTTTGAAATTTTGGGAGTTTGTTTCAAAGTGGAACTAAACCACATTTCAAAATATCAAAAATTTCTGTGAAACGGAATTATTTTTCTCCACATAGCTGTCAGTGGCGACATACTTACACATTTCAGCAAATAATAAGTGGTCACCTTGAATGTGTTAATGCCTGTAGGGGGGAGTGTGCCTGTTTTGGAAGAACATAAAGTAATCTCCTTACAGTATAGGGATAGTCAGGTGGCTATGACTGTAAAATCTGATTTTCTACTGCATATTCCATATCTGCCCAGCAGATCTGAGAGGTGAGATTTATCTTTAATAATTACTAAGGAGTGTTCCCTCTTGGAATATATAGAATCATAGAGTTTAAGGCCAGAAGGGACCACCAGATCATCTAGTCTGACCTCCTGTGTATCATGGGCCTCCAACACCTGCACACTAAACCTAACAACTGAAATCAGACCAAAATATCATAGCCCATGGGACATTAGACTATTGTGTGCCACAGCCAAAGAATAAGAAGGACTGAGGTGCACCAGTGCAAAAGGCCCCTGCAATAGCAGGGAATTCATTAAGTGACATATGTATACAAATAATCCTGGCAAGTGACCTGCACCCACGCTCTGTAGAGGAAGGTGAAACCCCCCCAAAGTCACTGCCAAGCTGACCTAGGGGAGAATTCCTTCCCAAGCGGGCAATCAGTTAGAACCTGAGCATGTGAGCAAGAACCAGCCAGCTACGTACCTGAGAGAGAGAATGCTTGGTGCCACCTCAAAGCCCTGGCCCACCATGCCCAATGTCCCATCTCCAGCCATGGCCATCTCATATGCTTCAGAGGAAGGAGATTGAAAAAAACAACCCAGAATACATTGGGGGGGAGGGGAAATCCCTTCCTGACTCCTGCCAGTGAATGGCTGAAAACCTGAAGCATGAGCTTATAGGAACCCCATAAGATATAAATGGGAAGTGAGCCCCAGGACTGCTGAGCTCTGCTTCCTACCATCACAAACAACCCTGTCACATACAATTGCACTTACAAATTTGTTCAGCTCTCTTAAAATTAATTAAGTTGCTTGCCCCCACAACTCCTATTCATACGTCATTACACCCATTCCTGAGCAGTGCAATTAATCTGAAGGGCATTTACCACCAAAAATACCTTCTGTGCATTTTTACATAAACTTATCTTTTTTACTATCTTATCTGTGGTGTGCAATAGCACAAGTTAATATAATTGTACGGCCATTTTTAGAATTACGTTCTGTCTGTGCATTTTTGGTAGAAGGACTGAATCAAGCAATTCCTTGTCCTTGCATTTATTTTTATATTATATTTGGCAAGTACAGTACATGTAGATTTGGGTAATATTTCATACATTTCAAAAGATAAAACATTTTCAACAGAAATATTTGTTTTAAATGTAAAACAAACAAACCAACACATACCAGAAAAATCAGACTGAACATAGCCATCTCCTTTTGAAGCACAGTTGGTGTGATGACTCAAGACTTTGTCTTTAGTTATCACAGATCTCAAGTACAGTGTCTTAGGATTTATTTAATGTGAATAAAAATAGTAGGCTTATGGCCAAATTCTGTGAAACCATTATTTACTTAGCTATAATTTGATGCACGTCTTGGGAAACTTGCCAACTACATGAGGAAGGGTACATGTTCAAAAGAGGGCTACAATAATTGGAAGGAGAAAAGGAGGAACTGGCCTTCACAAGAAAGTTACAGTTTCCCTTCTCTAAGAATTTTATTTTTCATACTCTCTCATGGATTAAAGATTTTTGAACAAATTCTTCAATGTAATGGGTACAAGCAAGCTTTTGTTCCACATCAGGCATTCATTCCTTCTCTTTGCACCTATTTATAACTTCTTCAGTAAGTATATTTATTCTGGTCATTACCAAGAAAATGCCACTAAATGTTAATATTTCACTTCCTCTGATTTCCTTCGCCTCATCTCACCCCCAACAATTCTTTTGGACAGTGATAGAGTACAAAACATTGTAAACATGACATTACTGGCGTTTGTGAAGCATGCTGGAATAAAAATAATCTATGGGATACTGTAATTCCTGACTATAAACTATATTGTATGAAAAGATATGTCAAATTGCAGAGGTTGGAGTAGTATTCTACAGACAGAATTGAAGCGATAGGCTATGTCTGCCTGCACAATTACTTTTTATTGTTATTATTTATAATGCCCAAAGATGTATTAGGTGCTTCACATCAATGAGAGAAAGAGAGTCCTTGCCCCAAAAGTTTTACAATCTAAATGTTAGATATGACACAGTGAGGGAAGTAATGAGCAATAGGAAGAGGAGGAGGCAAGGAATTACAAAGAAATACAGTACTATGATGACATGGTTATTTAGTGTAGGCATTTAAATATTGTGGTTCACTTATGTTGCCTTGTAATGTATAAAACAGGGGTCGGCAACCTTTCAGAAGTGGTGTGCTGAGTCTTCATTTATTCACTCTAATTTAAGGTTTTGCGTGCCAGTAATACATTTTAACGTTTTAGAAGGTCTCTTTCTATAAGTCTATAATATATAACTAAACTATTGTTGTATGTAAAGTAAATAAGGTTTTTAAAACGTTTAAGAAGCTTCATTTAAAATTAAATTAAAATGCAGAGCCCCCCGGACCGGTGGCCGGGACCCAGGCAGTGTGAGTGCCACTGAAAATCAGCTCGCGTGCCGCCTTTGGCACACGTGCCATAGGTTGCCTACCCCTGGTATAAAAGACAAGGAAGATAAAGCTAAGAGTGGATATTTATTTTGGGTATGGGGAGGTGACTTTTCAGAGGAATTTTAAAGAGGAGAGGTGGTGATTTGGAGAACTAAAGAAGGAAGGGGGTGGTATGAAAAAGGGAACAGAGATGTCTGAGAGAAAAATAGATGAAGGGGATCATTGAGGCTGGCATCACTGGTAGAGCTAAATGGAGGTCAAATAAGTGTGAAGGACAGAGTTATGCAAGAACGAGAAGCTTAAATTTGAAGCGATTCAGGTAGAGGAACCAGTGGAAACATTCAAATGCTGTGGGGCAGCTTGAAGGGCTAGGAGGAGAAGTGTAGTGATTGTGGTCAAGTGGACAAAGTAATCAAGACACAGTGATGGACCTCTCTTGCAGTTCTTCATGTCTGTCAGACAAAGGGTGAGTCTAAATTCAGTCTATGGAAGAAACAGACGTCCAAATGCCTCAGCCTCATATTGCCCTAACCTCCAGTACATTCTAACCAGGTAGAAGAATAAACTCGTGGAACTTGGTTCCTTCAGGAGTCCAAGCAATATATCAGCACCCAGAGACAAGAACACCATACAATCCAGCACCGTTTTGTATAGTGTACCCCCAAAATGTTGTACAGATTTACATAATAAATAATGGTAGAAGAAAAACGTTGAAATATGATAGGCAAGGGAATGTTTTTTCAGATCATATTTTTAAGAGTCTGATTTTATAAGACAGTGATATAGCAAGACATAGATGGCTGAAGTGAAGGGTCTCTGGCTGGACTCTGTAGAGCAGGGATCAGCAGAGGGGAGGCCAGTACTAGATGAGAAAAGGGAATGAGAAGCAGAGCTGAGAAAAGAAAAACTGTGAGGTAGACTGAGCAAGTCCATAGAGGGTTATTTTAAATAGGTTGTAGAAGTGAATGAGGAACCAGTGAAATTGTTCATGGGTGTGGGCGTTTTGGACTCTTAATTTTGTAAATAAGCAGGCAGCAGCATTCTGGGCGTATGAGAGTCTTGAGAGCTCAAAATGGTCTTGTCTACACTACGAAATTAGGTCAACCTACAGCCACCACAGTAATTCAATTGGCTGTTGGTGTCCACACTACCCTCCTTCTGGTGGTGGAGCGCGTCCTCTTGCACTGACTGAAGTGGGGCACTGACAGCAGATTCTGGAGCACTGACAGCCATGCGGGGCTCACAGCTGAAGCCCCACATCTGCCCTGGGGTGATAGCCCCAGCTGTGAGCCCCACGCAAGCTCAATTTCACAGCACAGAGCCTACCAGCGATTAAATTGACATTCTTGTCAATTTCATGCTGCTATTGTCTCTGCTCAGAGCAGCCGCACTCTGACAGCTCTGGGAGCTCTGTGGAGAGCTGGGAACCCCCAGGCTCTCAGTGCCCGGCAGCCTGGCTGGGATCAGGGAGCCCGGGCAGCAGCCAGCTGGGAGCAGGGAGCCCGGAACTGGGGGAAAGCAGGGCTCCCAGCGGAGAGCCCAGGCAGCAGCCCACTGGGAGCTAAGAGTCCCGGGGCCAGCAAGGCTCCCAGCAGGGAGAGGGGAGCCCGAGCAGCAGCCCACTGGGAGCGGGTATCCGGAAGTCCAGGGTGCAGCCGGGCTCTAGCTGGAGCCCCTCACCCACCCTGGGGTGACAGCCCGAGCTGTGAGCCAGGCGCAGGGTTCCTAGCAGGGAACCTACCAGCCTTGCTTGTCAGTTTCACGGCTCCAGCAGGGAGCCATGAAATTAACAAGAATTTTAGCCAACAGACAATGTAGGTAACGTGAAGTCTACATGGATACCGCATCGCCCTAAATACACCAACTTTAGCCCTGTGCCTCTCGTGAGGTGGAGTTATTATGTCGGTGTAGTAGGGCAGGAGCAAGGTTGTAGTGTAGACACTGACATAGTTAGGTCGACATAAACTGCCTCCCTCCCTCCGTGAAAGCCTTTTTTCTGCCCAGATGCCATAGCACTGGGATCATGGAGCCCGCTCAGATCACCGCGGCAATTATGAGCACTATGACCACCATGCGCATTATCCTGGAGTATATGCAGAGCCGGAACCTGGCAAAGCAAAACCAGGCGAGGAGGCGATGGCAGCGCGGTGACGAGAGTGATGAGAAAATAGACATGGACATAGACTTCTCACAAAGTACGGGCCCCAGCAATGTGCAAATCATGCTGTTAATGGGGCAGGTTCATGCCATGGAACGCCGATTCCGGGCCCGGGAAACAAGCACAGACTGGTGGGACCGCATAGTGTTGCAGGTGTGGGACGATTCCCAGTGGCTGCGAAACTTTCGCATGCGTAAGGGCACTTTCATGGAACTTTGTGACTTGCTTTCCCCTGCCCTGAAGCGCCAGAATACCAAGATGAGAGCAGCCCTCACAGTTGAGAAGCGAGTGGCCATAGCCCTGTGGAAGCTTGCAACGCCAGACAGCTACCGGTCAGTCGGACATCAATTTGGAGTGGGCAAATCTACTGTGGGGGCTGCTGTGATTCAAGTAGCCCACGCAATCAAAGACCTGCTGATATCAAGGGTAGTGACTCTGGGAAATGTGCAGGTCATAGTGGATGGCTTTGCTGCAATGGGATTCCCTAACTGTGGTGGGGCGATAGATGGAACCCATATCCCTATCTTGGCACCGGAGCACCAAGCCAGCGAGTACATAAACCGAAAGGGGTACTTTTCAATGCTGCTGCAAGCACTGGTGGATCACAAGGGACGTTTCACCAACATCAACGTGGGATGGCCAGGAAAGGTACATGACGCTCGCGTCTTCAGGAACTCTGGTCTGTTTCAAAAGCTGCAGGAAGGGACTTTCTTCCCAGACCAGAAAATAACCGTTGGGGATGTTGAAATGCCTATAGTTATCCTTGGGGACCCAGCCTACCCCTTAATGCCATGGCTCATGAAGCCATACACAGGCAGCCTGGACAGTAGTCAGGACCTGTTCAACTACAGGCTGAGCAAGTGCAGAATGGTGGTAGAATGTGCATTTGGACGTTTAAAAGCGCGCTGGCGCAGTTTACTGACTCGGTTAGACCTCAGCGAAAACAATATTCCCATTGTTATTACTGCTTGCNCCGTGATACAGCCCGCCACCTCTCCTCTTCAGCCTGCGATTCAGCCCGCCACCTCTCCTCACGTTCAAATTGTGCTTTTCTGCACTCGGACATTGTCTGCCTCCAAGCATTCTGCTGTGCTCTGTCAGCGTGGGAGGACATCTGGAGCTCCGAGAACATGTCATCCCGAGTGCGCTTTTTTC